>OZ026612.1:59297406-59412406 GCA_964020975.1 Hermodice carunculata
TATCCGGAAAGCTTATGATAGGGTGTGGCGAGATGCTCTATGGGCAAAGATGGAAGGGTAAGGCTTTGGAGGTAGGTTTCTGGAAGTTTTGAGAGCACTATATGTGGATGTCAAATGTACCCTGAGTTTTGGAGAAGTTGAGGTGGGTGGAGAGGAGTTGAGTATTGGGCTGAAGCAAGGATGCATGTTGTCCCCGATAGTGTTTTCATTGTATCTACGAGATTTGGGAGATAAGTTGATAGCGAGTGGAAAAGGTGTTAAGGTGGAAAATGAGAAGTTGGCAGGTCGATTTTTTGCAGACGATATTGTACTGATGGCAAACTCAAAGGATGAACTGCAGAGTTTGCTCAAGATAGCAGGGGAATATGGGGAGAAGTGGAGGCTGAGTTCAGCGAAGAAAAGAGTAAGGTCATGGCTCTAGATAAGAAACATAGACAGGGAGAGAAGTGGATGGTTTGAAGGTTCGAGATACCAGAAGGACATGAGAAAGTCATTAGAATAGGGGAAGTGGATGATTATGAGTATTTGGGAGTGAGCATTAAGGCTACCGGCCAGGGCATGTTGTGATACCATGTCGATAAAATTAAGCAGAAAGTCAATACAGCAAAGGGTATGATAAAGCTAACAGCAATGAATAGTTTTAATAAGGCATTTACAGGGAGAGTTCTTTGGGAGAGGGTAGCAGTCCCAGGAATGTTGTATGGTCTGGATGTTATTTCAATAAGTGAGAAAGACTTGGAATGGTTGGAAAAGGCACAGAGAGAGATGGGAAAATGGATACTAGGGGCTCCCCCATGTGTGGCAACAGAAGCAGTACTAGGTGAACTTGGATGGATAAATGTCAGGGATAGAATAGCAACGTCTAAGTTGAACTATTGGGGCTATTTGCAGGATGTAGGAGAAGACAGGTGGTGCAGAAAGGTGTATCTTGAGGCAGTTAGTGAGAAGACAAAGTGGATGACAGATATAAATAAGTTGGCAGAGAAGTATGATCTGAAGGGGCCAGATGAGATTGAAATGTGGTGGAAAACGTACGTAGGAAAGTTGGTTACTGAGAAGCATGTTGTTGAATGGAAGAGAGGGGTGGAGGAAAAGAGCACACTCATTGCATACAGAGGGCTTGATAAACCTGTCAGAGGAAAGTGTTGGGATTGTAGCAAGGCTTCAAAGTTGTTATTTCAAGGAAGAGCAGGAGTTATTAATCTTGAGAAACGGACACAGAAGTGGACCAATGGGAGCGATGGGAAGTGCAAGATATGCAGGGAGGATGAGGATGAGACAATAGATCATTTTCTTGTGTGGTATTCAGAGTATCAGGGATTGAGAGATAGTCTGTTTGAAGGGTGGAAAGAGAAGGATGAATTATGTAGAAGTCTAGAACAAGTTCAGAACATGGCAGAGAGTGATAGGTTAGCCTGGATGTTGGGGTTGAAAGAAGATATGCCAGAAAGTGGAGTAGGGATTGAGTTAGTTAAGGGCTTTCTGGTGAAGTGCTGGGAAAGAAGAAGTAACGTGTTAGGTTTGAGGGAGTCTGAAGCCAGAGTAGGGAACTGAGAGAGGGGAAGGGAGAAGGTAGCCCTTATAAGGGCTCCCACGACTCTCTGTCTATGGCAACATAGACAGGGACTGTGGGCATGCCAAGCGCAAGATGCGATTGTGGGATAGGTTTTGATTTCTTGGCCTCCTTTTCAGGACCATGGCAAACAAGTGGAGGGCCAAAGACAATTAATGCGTGCAATGAACTCTGGGAAGGAGATGCGGGCAGCTTGAATTGTGTATTGTGCGAGTCGCCATTGTTTACCTATGCGAACGTAAACATCAGTCCGAAATGGACGAGAACTTTATCAAAAAGCAGAATGTCTCATGGCTGAAACAGTATTTGAAAGATAAAGGTGTGTCCCTCGATGGAAGAAATAAGGCTGAATAAGTTGTCTTGGCTGTTAAGGCCAACCAGCTAGCTTTAAAGAGTGACGTATGCCCAGATGATTCAGAGCAGGACGCCATTGAACGCCGCCCTGTGAACGGCAAGACGCGACCTGATCTAAACACACTGTACGATGGATGGAAGGCACATTTAAAAGATATGCCTACAGTGGCAATATCCACAGTATTGTTCTATTTGGCTGAAGTTTGTAAATGTCCAAGACAGCGAATAAAAAGAATGAAGGAGGACAACGGATGGCATCTGCACAAAGCAAAGCATATACATGACGTGATGATGCACCCTGCCGACGGTGTCAATGCCTCTGTCTATGTTATGGCAAAATGTGTACCTGAGACACGACAGAGTGGCAATCCTTACAGACTTTGGGTTTTGGTCGATCCTACTGGCGATGTTCTCTTTGGGGAGTGTACTTGTGTTGCGTGAGCAAATGTTTTCATATTACACATACAGTGCTAGAGTGAGGGGAGAAACTGAGCGATAAAGGCAGACCCCAAGGCAGGGTATTTAAGATACCTCTGAGAGTGACACTGCTATACATTGAACTGAATTGAATTGAACTTTTATTTGGTTGAGTCGAAAGAATGTTCAAAATATTAAGTTAAAAAAACAAAGTAAAAATTTTTAAAAATAACAAAAAAAACATTAGTATGACCTACAACTTACACTTAGGGTGATTCGATGTATTTTTGTTTGTAAATTGTATATGTATTATACAGTTACGCCCGGCTAAAAGTTAACAGCCAAACGCTTTTTTCGCGTTTTGCTGGTGTTTGGCTTGTGTTTGGAAACGTTTGAAAACGTTTGGAATGTGTTTGGAAAGTGTTTGGAATGTGTTTGGAAAGCGTTTGGAAAGCGTTTGGGAAAAATCTCAAATACTTTTACAAAACGTTCGAACACTTTCACAAAGCTACCGAATACTTCTCCAAACGCGTTCAAACACATTCCAAACGCGTTGAACAATTACCCGAACGATTTCAAACACTTTCACAAACGCATTCAAAACACTATACATTTCAAACACTTCCATTTAAATGATGAAGAATCTCCAAACGTATTTTCAACAGGTCCAGCAATATATGATGTACCTACATGTAAATGTGCACTTATCCAGCATTATAGGTTGCATATTTTATATAAAACACGATCCAAATACGTTTACCAAAGTGTCTCATTCAACTAAAATTAATTAAAGACTTACTTCTTCATTTAAGATGTCATGAATACTTCATCTCTCAAAAACTGTTTCGGAGTAAATCCATAGGCAATATCATGATCAGATCATGATTCATGATCTGATCATGATATTGCCTATAAGATTACTTCGAAATAGTTTTAGATAGAACTGATTATTTTGAAAAAGCATAATTTCAACTTTATTGTGAAATATACATAGTAGAGCTTTTGGGCTTATCCATAAATGAAGGCATGCACATGTTGTTGGGATTTTTAGGTGCTGATTAGCTTTTTAGACACTTGTTAAAACAAGATATGTTTGTAAAACATAGATGCCCCCCTCCCTCATTACCCTTGCCCTCGCTACCCTTGCCCTCGCTACCCTATTGATAGTGGTAGAAGGGGCACTCGTGACCTTACAAAATTAGTGAAGGTTGATCATACATCAATGTCACATATCTTTATACTTTAACCTAGCCCTTAAAAAACGACTAAAAACCTGGGCAATATAAAAGTTATAGCTGAAAAATTAGTCATCATTTAGAAACCATATTCAGCAAAGTGGCTTTATGACCTTGGAAATTATGGCACGGTCACTCATTTTCACTTGACCTTCTTCAGTTATTGTGCAAAAAACAAAAAAGGAAGTCTACTGTCTGTGTGTGACCCTCAAAACTGGGTCAAGGTCACCCATCTACAAACTCAAACTAGCCCTTATAGGCAACCATAAAGCTGTGCAATATAAAAGTGCTACCTCTAAAATGCAAGTTATCATGCAGAAACAGTATTCAACCAAATGGCTCTGTGACCTTTGAAATTAAGTCAAGGTCACCCATCTTCAAACTTGACCTAGACCTGAATACGGACAATTATCCAGTGGAAATAAAAGTCCTAGTTTCAAAACCTCTTCAGTTATCATGTGGAAACCAAAGTTAACTCAGGTACCAACGTGACCTTGGAAATTAAATCAAGGTCACCAAACTTTAAGTTTCTTCTAGCCCTTAGCAACAATTATAGACCTGTAAAGTATCCCAGTCCTAACTTAAAAACTTCTTGCGTTATTGTGCAGAAACCACAGGAAGCATCAAACCATATTCAGTAAAGCGGCTCTGTGACCTTTAAAATGAAGTCAAGGTCATCCATCTTCAAACTTCGCCTAGCCCCAAATATGGACTATAATCCTGTGCAATATAAAAGTCCTAGCTTAAAAACCTCTACAGTTATTGTGCAGAAACCAAAGTTAACTCAGGTACCACTGTGACCTTGAAAATTATGTCAAGGTCACCCATCTTCAAACTTTGCCTAGCTTTTTTGATTAGAATGATACACCTACACAGTATCAAAGTCCTAGCTTAAAAACTTCTTGAGTTATTGTGCGGAAACCACAGGAATTCTACAATCTCTCTGTGACGCTGAAAACTGGTTCAAGGTCACCCATCTTCAAAATCAATCTAGCCCTTACAGAGAACCATAAAGCTGTGCAATATAAAAGTTTTAGCTCCAAGGTATAAGTTGTCATGCAGAAAGCATGAAACCATATTCAGTAAAGTGGCTCTGTGACCTTTAAAATGAAGTCAAGGTCATCCATCTTCAAACTTTGCCTAGCCCCAAATATGGACTATAATCCTGTGCAATATAAAAGTCCTAGCTTAAAAACCTCTACAGTTATTGTGCAGAAACCAAAGTTAACTAAGGTACCACTGTGACCTTGAAAATTAGGTCAAGGTCACCCATCTTCAAACTTTGCCTAGCTCTTGATTAGAATGATACACCTACACAGTATCAAAGTCCTAGCTTAAAAACTTCTTGAGTTATTGTGCGGAAACCACAGGAATTCTACAATCTCTCTGTGACGCTGAAAACTGGTTCAAGGTCACCCATCTTCAAAATCAATCTAGCCCTTACAGAGAACCATAAAGCTGTGCAATATAAAAGTTCTAGCTCCAAGGTATAAGTTATCACGCAGAAAGCATGAAACCATATTCAGTAAAGTGGCTCTGTGACCTTTAAAATGAGGTCAAGGTCATCCATTTTCAAACTTCGCCTAGCCCCAAATATGGACTATAATCCTGTGTAATATAGAAGGTCCTACCTTAAAAACCTCTACAGTTATTGTGCAGAAACCAAAGTTAGCTCAGGTACCACTGTGACCTTGGAAATTAGGTCAAGGTCACCCATCTTCAAAATTCGCCTAGCTTTTGACTAGAATAATACATCTACACAGTATCAAAGTCCTAGATCAAAAACTTCTTGAGTTATTGTGCGGAAACCACAGTCTACCGACTGACAGACTGACAGACCGACCGACATGTGCAACGCTATATGCCCCACCTTCTTCGAAGGGGGGCATAAAAATATTCCTGTCATTAGAATTAGATTACCAAGTGTACATGTACATGTATCAGATACGTTTGGCGCAAAGTGTAAAGTGTTTGAAAGCGTTTGGAAAAGTGTTTGAAAACGTTCGGCTTTCACCAAACGCGTTCGGCAAAGTGTTCGAAAGCGTTTGGAAAAGTGTTTCAAAGCGTTTGGAAAAGTGTTTCAAAGCGTTTGGCAAAGTGTTTGTAAAGCGTTTGGAAAGTGTTTGCAAAGTGTTTGCTACGCGTTTGCAAAACGTTTGACTTTCACTAAAAGTGTTTGGGAAACGTTTGGGAAACGTTGGTGCGTTTGGCGTTTGTCAACTTGAACGCAAGCGTAACTGTACATGAATTATGGAGAAAGTTGCAATTTTTGTCATGTTAATCAAAGCTGTAATGTGATGACATCGATATTGTGTTAAAAAAAATCCAAAAGTCCACAAAAGTGAAGAGCATTAGATTTATGATAGACTTCATCCATGTCTGATTATGAACATACATTGTCATGATTGCCATCAGCTCAATAAATACTAATTATTTTACTTGATACATTTTTAATATTGAGATTTGATTTCAGGTTGCATCCTTAGCTGATTAGAAGGAACTTACAGCAATACATATCTTTGGTCAAGTTCAAATCAATAACTTGCTATTTTTTTATATATATATTTGCAGGGGTAATGGTACATGCAAGCATATTACTGCCCTGCTGTTTGGGCTGGTGGAAATGAGTGACATAATTGCGGCATCCCCAACAGATTTACCATGCAAGTGGAACCAGCCATCTCGCGTCACAACTACTTCACAGCCCGTCCGAGATTAAATTGCGGTCAAATATGTCTGTGGCTGCTACAACAAGGTTGCAGAAAGCAGCTAGTGAAAGCATAGAACTAAACCTGACTGGAGATGAAATCAGAAAAAAAGTTGTTGTACTAGTAACAGGGACTGGGTCTCTGATATTGACGTCATTGTCTGATGAGCTGGTGTGGGATGTTGACAGCATATACCAGCCTAATGATATACCTTCTGTGGTTAGCCTGACAGCCAATGTTTTACAGGAAGACTTCATGACAAATTTAAAGGCAACTTTTGATACTGACACATGTAAGCGTATCAACGAGAACACTATTGGACAAACTGATAATCCCGCCTGGAAGGAAGCACGCAAGGGATGCCTGACTGCAAGTAATTTTAAAGGTGCATACACATACAAGGGCTCTGATTTGTTTAACAGTGTCGTAAAACAATGTCTAGGCATGTATGGTGCAGTATAGACCTGCACTGCAGTATGGCATTAAAATGGAGGCCAAAGCTCGTTCAGCATACACAGTGCACCACCAGGCCGACCACGGTGATGTGACAGTGACTGAAACTGGTCTTCATGTCAAACCCGAACATCCATATTTAGGTGCCAGTCCAGACGGACTTGTGTCTTGTTCCAGGTGTGGCGATGGACTGTTGGAGATAGAATGCCCCTACACCAAAAGGATGCAAACTATGCGTGAAGCTTGCCAAGATAAGTCCTTCTTTTGTACTTGGCAAAATCATTCTATGAAATTGAAACGTAATCACTGTTACTATTTCCAAGTGCAAGGGCAACTTCTCATTACAGACAGGAAATACTGTGATTTTTTGGTATTGACTGACAAAGGTTATGGAGTGGAAAGAATTTACAAGGATGACATTTTCTGTGCTTCTTTAGTCAAAAAGCTTGAGCAGTTTTATTGCAAATTTATTGTTCCTGCTCTTTATACCAGCAGCACGACCAATTACAGTACAAAGACACTGAATGTGAGGGACTATTCATATTACTGAATGCATGATTATGATTATCAAGCAGTCATGTTGTAATGGTCATAAAGACATTGAATCCATGGGACACTCTCTTATATTAGATGCATCATCTTTTTTAAACAAAGTTAGAATGGGTCTCACTTGCAGACAAATTATGCTGATAACTATCTCAACCTCATTCTCATGAAGTCATGTTGTAATAAATGTTCAATTTTCAATCCTTGTGTTACTTTATTTTTTCTCTTGTATATATGCAGTGATTCCTGTTTTGAGGGACCACTGTACACATGTGCTACCAGACAAAAATTAGGATGATCATCAATGAATCACACGTGAACTTGTCCAAAATCGAAATATTTGCTCTTTTGTCTCTGTTTTCTTTTTTTTTCTTCCTTGCAGTATCGGCATTTGACAAAAAGTTTGGAAAGGACCCCATGTATATGGGCAATAATGGTGCATATTAACCAAACTTTATTTTAATCTGATTTTTTCTTTTTATGAAGTAAACATAGGAGCATAAAAAAGATACATTTCAGTGACATTAATTTGTGTCAAGGCTCCATCTGCTTTTAAAATTGATGCACCAATAGAGCAATTTTTACAGTGAATACTCATTATAATGCCATTCTGGTATCTGACAATATTCACAAACTTAACTGTTCACTTCTACATGATCCATTTACCCGACATTCAGTTATCTTCAATATTTCCCATGGTACAGTTTCACTATAATGAGTTTTCACAGTATGACAAAAAACTTTCCCTTGTCAATTTCATCCATGTAAATGCTAGAAAAAGGCAAAAAGTTCAGTATTTGTTGGTGATTACATTTTATATACACTTATGTACATGCTCTGCTCACAATATCATGAAGAAATACCACAATACAATAAATGATCTTGGTTTTTAACCGCTTCTCTCCCAGATATTTAATTACTCCTGCATGATCACTATAGCTACTTTTAAGTTGACTGGCAGTAATGATCTAACTTCTTCTTGATGAAAAGTCAGAATATTGATTAGGTCTTAATAAGAGAACAAAACTTGTCTTTTGTAAATTTCATTCATACATATGTGCTAGAAAAAGGCAACAAATTCATTAATTGTCAGTCCATGATTTCATTTTTATATACATTTATGTACATGATCTGCTCAAAACATCACAAATATGTGTCAATAATTGATCTTGGCTTTTAACCACTTCTCTCCCAGATTATTAATTTATCATGTGCAAAATAACAACATCTAAGTTCATGGCAGTAATGCTCCATTTTCCTCTTGATATAACTAATTTCTTGAATAGATATGAATGGGAGAAAACAATAATAATTGTGATTTGTTTCTCACTGAAAATCATTATAGTCCACCAAAATCGAACACAATTATTCATGATGTTTATCATATGCTGTCACTGCAACATGTATTACTCAAGTATCAGTATTCAGAACAAGGGATTATCCAAGTTGCAAATCACTGTAGCCACAACTGCCATCTGGTCACATACAGGTGCTAATCCCAAGTCCATGATTCCACGAAATATACGAAAGCGTTTAAGTCTTTCAATTGCACGCTCCACATGTATCCTTACAGCAGCCATTCTTCATGTTTTCAAAATGTCCCCAGGAGTGAGGCGACGTCCCTTTCCTTGACTGGATGTTCTCGTGAAAGGTGGTATGTTGAGGTATGCACCTTTCTCAAGCAAAAGATCCCTGACAGTGAAGCCTCGGTCAGCCATAACATGATCCTCAGGTTCAATTAAATCTAAGAGGCCACTGTGTTTGGTAATATAGCGGTCAGATACCTTTCCTGACCAAAATGGTGATACAAATGTAAAGGCTCCAGCAGGACTAATGCCTACCAAACATTTGAATGTATTATGGGATTTATATGTAGAGTATGTAGCCGCTTGTGCGGATGGATTGCGTGGTCTCTGAACAAATATTTCGGTACAGTCAATAATCAATAATCACTCTAGTCTTTGGGTACAGGAAAAATTGTTTTGGCAGATGTGTCTGAACTCTTTCATTGGATGGCCAGGTGAGCATAGGTTTAAAGACTTGTGCCATGATATTAATCCATGAAGTAAGTGGCCTTGAGACTGTAGTAGCTGATACACCAAACAAAATGCCAATAAATCTTTGATCCAGTCCCAAACGCAGACGTACAAGTGACATGAGGTATTGCTCCCACAAAGTAAGCTTCTGTTTTGGTCCAGGTTTGTTGTTTGTGGTGTTTGGACTCCCTCCAACTCCTGTGTCCCCTGTCCATGCAAATAAAGTAGAACATGCCTGGAAAACATACAAAGAACAAAAATCATGAATGCAAACAATTTTAAATTTTTGAAATTTACATGCAACTCATTTGACAGTTTTGAATTCACCAAGCATACATGTAATCATATTCATTTTGAGATTCCCCATATTTGTAAATACTATGATATATGCACATATAGGGGCACAAAGTATGGATGCAAAAATATGAAATTTTTAAAATTTACATGCAACTTATTTGACTTTTGAATTCAAAAAGCATACATATAATGATACTTACTACACATATTATTATGTATGCTCATCTAGGAGCATTCCTTCTTTCACGTAACTTCTAAATGATCATTCACAGCATAAAAAGTATTAATGTCCAATTTTCATTGAGTTGGTGTAACAATTTTACTTACCTGTAATATAATGAGAAACATCCCATGTAGTACTTTTTTTGATGGCATACCAGTAAAGTATTTAACAGATTTGTCATCTTTCATGATATTTTCCACAAATATTTCTCTGCATAGACTATCCTTTTGTTCCATTTTGGTCTGTAGTTCACTTTTTTCTTTCATGAGTTCATCAGTATCACTGATAGTCATATCTGTCTGTGTCCCTATCTCACAAGATGTCTTCCTCTCCACTTGGTCCTCTTCATCACAAGGACAAACTATGGTTGTGGTGACCTCTTCCCTCCTGGCATAATGGTGGTCAACATCTAGTGGCTTGTGAAAGACTGGACCTGGAAAATATATCAATGACATTTGTCTGTTATAGAATATTCAATATTAAATCCAATCTAATAATGATGTTATTTCACTAGGCTAAATGCCAGTAAGATTCTACATATTTCATTATTCTCACATTCTTTACAATATATCTATACACGTAAAAAAACTGCACCAAATAGGTATTCATGAACTAATAAAATCCCAGAATAGGTAAAAAAAACAATAGATTTTATATCAATGTTGTAAAATATTTCAATATAACACAAAACGACTGGTTTTCCTGTATAAAGGCTTTAGTTCATCTCTCTCTCTCTCTCTCTCTCTCTCTCTCTCTCTCTCTCTCTCTCTCTCTCTCTCTCTCTCTCTCTCTCGTAAACTGTCAAAATTTATATACACGAAATAAACTATTGCACTTGTGTTGTGATATTCCAAGAGACATCATAACATTTTTTGAAATATTCCATTACCTAATTTCCACAAAACACCTGGTTTTCCTATATATAGCCCCAAGTTTATTTATTTATTTATTTATTTATTTATTTATTTATTTATTTATTTATTTATTTATTTATTGTTTTGTTTTTTGTTTATTTTTTTTCCTTTGGTAAACTGTCAACACTGAATACATGAAATAAGAGGTTGCACTTGTGCTGTAGTATTCCATGAAACATAACACAATATTATTATCATTCTGATTCACCAAAAATACTTGAGCATTGTCTTCCCTGTAGCTTTGTGATGTCTGGAAGATAGATTAGGTATTATCTCAGTGTGGTCTACACAGTCTACTTCCCAGATGCAAACATTCTCTTCAACAGTGAACACTTCCTCTTCACATAGGCCTAAATCCTGGTCAGTGTCCATAGGTACAGGTGATCTTTCATTTTCCCCGTTGACAATTTCACCAAGCACAGACGCTTTTCTTGTTTTTTGTTGTCGGTATGTGCTGCTTCTCTGGACACCCAAGTTTGTAATTATTGAGGCCTACAATAATGTAGGGGAACAGGGCTCATGTTCAGCTTGCCCAGGAACAAAGTGGCGTGAACAAATGCGCGCGTGTCTGTTAATCTGATCCAAGCCAAAATTTTGTCGTCGAAGTAAATCCAACCATTTTTTTCTTATGGTGTGATCGACAGGAAAGGGCAGAAACTTTACTCCTGCCATCCATGGGTACTTCTTCAGGTTCTTCAACTTTCGCGAATCCGCAGTGCATTCTACGACACAGTAGTGATGATTTACCATGCTTGTTGCGTAAGGTACAAGGTGTCATGCCACAAAAACCATCCCAGTATGTACCTAGGTACCTTCTGCTACGAACTGACGCTTTAAACTGGGTCTTGCACCCTCCCAAGCATCCTGCACCACGTCTAAATCTGCTCATGTTGGCCGTAACAGGATTATCGTCCCACAGGCGTATGAAAATATTCCGAGTGCGAGAGCACCGATGCTGCTTGTATAGTAATACCACATTGGTAAACAATTACATAAAGACCCCAATAATTGTTTTATTCGAGGTCTGTTCTTTACTAAGAAAAAACAATACAAGAAATTTATTCGATCACTTAAAAGACAATACAGGTCACGGCTGATTGATAACCTATCGGGAAGTGAATGTAAAGATACCAAAATGTACTGGAAAACAGTTGATGAACTAAAATCCCTTGAATGTAGACAAGTAAATGATGCTGACAAAATCTCTCCTGAATCTTGGGTAGATCACTATGAACAGCTTCTCTTTGACCCCACTATAGAGCAAAAGGATACACACGTTGCCAAAGATCTACATAAATTAGAAAATGAACCATACTTTTGTGAACTGGATTATAGAATTAGTCCTAATAAAATTAATAGGGCTATTAAAAACCTTAAGAATGGTAAAGCCCCAGGGCTGGACATGATTTCTGGTGAACTAATAAAAGCTACCTCTAAGCACTTTATTACATTGTATAGTAAAATTTTCAACCATATACTTCATTCTGGTATTTACCCTCAAGAATGGAGAAATGGGTACATTGTTTCTATACATAAAAAAAGGTTCATGTCTATCCCCTGGTAACTACAGAGGGATAACTATTAACAACTGTCTGAGTAAGGTATTTGATTCTATTCTAAACAACAGGCTGCAGGAGTTTGATGACAAACATGATCTTATCAATAAGTGTCAAATTGGTTCCAAGAAGGGAGCACGTACTACAGATCACATATTTGTGCTTCGCACTCTCTTTGATAAATATGTCAATAAGGAAATGACTAAGTTATATGCCTGTTTTATCGACTTTGAGAAGGCGTTCGACAGAGTGTGGAGAAAAGGGTTATTGCTTAAGTTGCAACAACAAGGTATTAAAGGAATATTCTACAATGTTATTAAACAAATGTATGCAGATGTCAATTGGTGCATTAAAGTAGAACAGTCCAGGACGGGCTTATACAAATCAAATATAGGTGTCAAACAGGGTGATGTTTTAAGCCCGTTTTTATTCAATGTTTATCTTAATGACTTGCCAGACTACATCGGGCATGATGACAATACACCCTCTCTTGCAGAGCAACCCATTCAGTGTCTGTTGTATGCAGATGACTTAATTTTGCTATCTACAACACCTTGTGGTCTACAGAAATCATTGGACAAACTTCAGAGTTACTGTAACAAATGGCATATCAATGTTAATGCAAACAAAACAAAGATCATGGAATTTAACAAAACTGGTAAAACTGGCAACAGATTGTTCCTATATAATGGAAATCCAGTAGAAAACGTGAATCATTACCATTATTTAGGGGTCAAGGTTAGTAATAATGGTAATTTTGCTGAAGCCAAACTAAGTTTCTTCCAAAAGGCAAGCAAGGCAGCCTTCTCTGTTAAAAAATCATTTTCTTATGGGGAACTAAATCCTTATACTGGACTTAAGCTTTATGATCAACTTATTAAACCCATCAGTCTGTATGGCTGTGAAATATGGGGTGTCCCAAACACTGTTAGAGTTGACAGAGAGCTATGGTTTGAAAATAAGAACTTGAAAGATACATTTGAACGATTACACATACAATTCTGTAAATATCTTTTACAGGTTGGACCAAAATCATGCAAAATGGCTGTTTATGGAGAACTTGGCAGGTTCCCTGTTTATGCTAATATATGGAAGCAATTGATTAAGTTTATATTCCATGCAGGCGATGCGCCTGTCAATACTCTATTGTATGCTACTCATTCCGAAGCCACTAATCTGATGGAAACAAAAAACACCTGGGCATATAATGTTAACAAAATTCTTGAACACTTTGGCAGCTCCTTTACAGATTGTACTCTAGATGTGGTAAACAAAATCCAGGAAAGCTTTATTGATATGTGGCATAAACAACTGAACAAAAACTCTGATAATAATTATGAGGGTAATAAATTGAGGTTATACAGATCTTTTAAGTCAGAATGGGGATATGAGCATTACTTAAATATTATCAAAAATCCTGATCACAGGATAGCTTTAACCAGGCTGCGCATCAGTGCACACAAGCTTGAAATAGAGGCTGGAAGGTACAGTTGCGACTGAAAGTTACTTAACCTCTGCGCGCGAGCAACCCGCGAGCAATTTGCGAGCACGGCCAGCAATTGCCCCCGAGCAACCCGCGGGTTAATTACAGATTCAGTCCGTGGGTTAATGCGGGTGCCCGAGCGGGCGGGTGCGGGTGCGGGCATGGGTTGCCCCCGAGCATCAATGCGTGTCCGTTTGGCCCGCGAGCCCAGCTGCGCCAGGATGAAGTTGACAACATCTATATACCTGCATGATATTATACAGTTTGTACGTACATGTACATGTACAGTTATATATTTCTCACATTTGGGCGATATAATGAGTATGATGAGGATCGTTACTCACCTTTTCATTTTTTTTTTCATTTCATTGAAGCCAACATTTGCTTCTCTCTTAAACTCAGAAAAGTATGAGCAGCAGATGTCTCACGTTCACACACACACACACACACACACACATTACTGTTATGTAATCCGAGTATACAGCTCTGAATTTTCCAACTGATTACATTATTTAGTTGCTATTTAATATGTTGACACGTCCTTTTTTATAAATGACACACAAGTATTAACACTTTATACATTTATTTTACAAGACTATATATACAGGAGCAATGTTGACCACAGTCAATGAAAGGCATAAAAAAGTAACATTGCAAAATCTTGACGGAGCATGTGCTGTGCTTCTTGTTTTTTTTTTGTTTTTTTTTGGGGGGTGGGTGGTTCTGTTATTTTTTTTTTCTTTTTTTTTTGTTCTTGCTTTTCTTCCTTTTTTGTTGTATCGGCCCGGGGCCTATACACAATAAACTTATCGTATCGTATCACACACACACACACACACACACACACACACACACACACACACACACACACACACACACACACACTTGTAGCGTGTAACTAGTGGGGATACATCGTTTTTCACCTCATAAGACATAACTGGGAACATCATCAAGCGGGGACACACACTACAACTGGGGACACACACTTTTAACTGGGGACTTCCCGTTCCTTACTGTCCAACCAAAGACGCAAATCAATGTTCTTTTCCGCAGAACAGAGGCAATCCTCATTATCCAAGTAGGGCCATTTTAACATGGTGTTTAAATAACAGATATGTGTGACTTCTTTCATATGCAGAATATTAGAGAAGTGGAGAAGTCCTCGGTTGAAAAATAGCCCCAGTTAGTTTGGAAAGAACAGAAATGTGTCCCCAATCGTAGGGTGTTACAAACCTACACTGTCACACACACACACACTAACGTACACATGCTTGCACGTGTATCCCCAGGAGGTATATTTTAGCAAGGAGGGTAGCCTCCTACCCTCCTTGATTTTAGTTTTAGTTTAAACGTATTTATTTATACTGGATAGCCCAATAGTACAAACATTGTCTAATTTAGGGGTTCTCCAGAGACGGAGACGTGCAATAATATATACAAGACTCACAGGACAATACAAATCATGATATTATGACTATGAGATGACCGTGCATGATATAAATTTGACTACAAATACTAATATAGACTTGATACAACAATTGAACAATACGTGTACACAGATGCATGCAAACAAGCTTACGCACATGTTTACAGTTTTACACACTCATGATATGGGATGACCATAGGTGGTGACTTGAAAGGGAGATACTGGCCCGACCATAATCTCCCGCTCACGGTGTTCCGCGGCATGGCCTGCCGGGGGGTCAGGCAACACATGATGCACAAATGCATACCACTGGATCGGCCGAGGCACTCATGGCGGCACACACACGCTACCACCGTGAAGCCACCATTGCACCCAGCAGCTCGGGTGTTCCTTCCCTGCCTGGCAAATGTCAACCACTGTGGTCCTATGGGAGCGCAAGGCATTTCTCCAACATTAAATTAGATATATATATAAATATTCTGACCGGTTTCTCAGAGCATATCTTAATACCAATGTCAGCGAAAGTCTCGTGTTCTTGCTTTGTTGGCTTGTCTGCTTAGCAGGCCTTAGCAGACCCAAGCAAGCCATTGATTGATTGATTGATTTTATTCATGTTCATATAATTACATTGGACTGTAATACATACAATTAGTGTTGAAAAGAACCTAGGATGGCACCAGAAAGTTTTAACAACTTATTTCCATGGTGGTCCTAAAACTCATATCTGGATAAAATATACACAAAAATTAAAATAGATTTCTCTCTCTCTCTCTATACATATATACATATAAAAAGAAACATGCAACAGTATCAGGTATAAGTAAAGGTATAAAACATTCGCCCATCAATATATATATAAAACATTCCAGATATTATACCTGCGTCACGTTACCCTACAACACACAAGCATAGTTGTATAAGAAGTTTCTATTTTCATTCTTGACTTATTGTCCATGGGGGGGGGGTTCAGTAAAATAGGTATAGTTGTTTTCTTTCCAGGGACATTTTATTTAGCCAGATAGAAAGATGGCACGAGAGGCTAAGCAGGCACGGAACTAGCCCCTTTCTAATTTTCTGATGTATGTAAAAGACTGTTAGTCATAATTTCACCCCCGATTTACTTTTTACTAGTTCAGTTGCAACCGTTAGACCATGGACTAGGTTGCACCCAAATTTTCAATGGTATTTGTTTCTTGTCCTGAAAAATATGATGTAGCAAAATTTTTAAGTCACTCAGCAGGTAACAGTGTGGGGGCAAGGTTTTCTTTTTCGGAGTGACTTTTTTCACTGTATTGTGAGAATCGCGTTTTGTCTATTTTCACCGTACGGTGAGAATAGTGTTTGTCTATTTTCACCGTACGGTGATGATAAAATTTGGTCTATATTCATCTAATGGTGAGAATAGGGGCTGCTCTATTTCTAACGTATGGCGATGAAAAGAAGTCAACCAGGGAAGAATATTTTGGAAAAGCATTGTGTCATGATATTGTGCACAAAAGAGAATTGGAACAAACATTTGCTGAAATAATAAAAAGGCCTAACATCCAAGTTGAGCATGGTTTATAATGAGATCTGCTGAGGTGTTGTTTCAGCTTTTATTATCTAATAGTTTTTATAGAGCCAACACTGTTTTTTTATGCGAAAAGGCAAAAATTTAGGTAACAAGACAAAGTAGAAACTTTTCTTTAATATTGTCACAGATGGATGTAACGGAACTTAAGTGTGACTTATAGATCTATCTTTTTATGACTTAAGTTAAGGATCGCATTAAAAAAAAATCCACGAAGCAACAAAAATGAAAGACTCGTGGGTGGGTAGAGTAACTTCATATACATTAATTACAGATGTTAAAAAGCCAAGCATTTAATGCTGTCACGGTGCCAAGGTAATTGCTTTACAGTAAACCCTACGTAAGTGGGCACTTTGCTTTGGTCCCGTTTCCTATTGACTATACTATAAAGGTAGCTATCTCCCTTAAGTAAGCATTTCTCCAATCTTAATTTGCCTCAGTTCTATGCAACAAGCCATAACCATAAATTTGCGAAAAGGCTCCCAATTCCAATTTCCAGATGGTGAAAATAGAGCCGCTTCTATCCTCACCGTGAAGATATACCAAACTCTACCGTCACCGCCATACGGTGAAAATAGACCAAACCCTATCCTCACCGTACGGTGAAAATAGACAAAACTCCTTCCAAACTCTTTTATCACCGCACGGTGAAAATAGACCAAACGCTATTCTCACCGTACGGTGAAAATAGCATCGTTCTCTCTTTTTTTTTTATTTCGTTTGATTTAAACATTTTTGTTCATTCTGGATAGCCCCACAGTACAAAAAGTTGACTAATACAATGGGTTCTCCAGACAGGGAGCGACAAAACAGAATATGTACAACATGCAAGGGACATCACAAAATTACGTAAGCGTATGTTACATCAATGAATGTATCAACACAGATTGTTGGATAATCAATCAGTAAATAACTTGAGAACAAAATAATGACATAGTGTCGACTAATGACCAGAAAATGAGAGAAAATAGTTAAATTACATCACCACCTATCCAATTTACATTTGATTACACTCCCACCCCCCACCGGGGGTGGGTAGGCTTAATTAGGAACTGGAAGGATCAGAATAAAAACTGTCTAGTTTCAGCGATTTAGTACTGAACTGTTATAAACATTGTTTGAAGCAGATCAAGCTCTGTGTTACCCCGGGAGAGAGAATATAATTTGGGAGGCAACATCGGTTAGTTCTTTGTCACGCTAGTTATAAGTACTGAAGTTTGAAAAATGCAAGGAAAACGATGAGCGGGGAAAGGAATTTGTTTAATGTCAATTTCAAGTCTGTTAAGTTTAAGGTTATACAATTTTAGGTCAACTAGAATAAACCTATCGCATTCTAGATCCACTGCTTGCATGTAAATGGAATTCTGCCACTTCAGATCTTTGATTACATTAGGACACCGTTCCTATCTGCATGTACAAGCAGGTCGGCGCCGAGACTGTGTTGATGCTGTCGCTTTATCTTCACGGATCGGTGCCCAAGGTGTGCTAAATGCATGAAACCTTGATAAGGCACTTTCGGCTCTGTCAAGTTTGTACAATCACTGCCTATTTGGTTGCCTGAGAAGCACACTTTTTTATGTGCTGATGTTTAAGTACAGATAAATTTTTCCTGGAGGTAGAAAGCCTGCTTCACAGACAACCTGCTTGGAAGACCAAGCGCCTTGGACTGGTCACTGGGTCCAGTAGCAGATAAAAATGGCATGAGTCAGCTAAGGAGCCAAACTCAGTCACCGTCTGCTATAGAAATACCCCAACTAATGTTTGGCAATAGTAATGGCCCAAAAGTAAAAGCGTAATTTTTAAGGAAAAACTAAGCAAACCCCTGCTTGTACTTCCTGACACATTAATGACGGGCTTTAACATTCACACTGTAATGCAGGCACTTCGCCGGCTGAATGACTTCGCAGGCAGGCACCCTTGAATGTGACTCGTTCTGGTCGAGCATCACTGTGGAATTGCCTATCCCTTGCTATTAACAGATAGGAAGAAACCAACATCTTGAGATATACAATGTAGTTTAAAATAACTGCTGTTTTCAGTTTGCATCTGTTGTTGCCTCTGTGGATAGACTGTGGCTCCCCCAGAGTGTTTTTTCCCCATTACAGTAGAGCATGGACATATTAAATTAACGGTAATACCTCCATGAGCAGAGCGCCAACAATCTTGCTCAACAGCGATGCCGCCCTGCCCCCTAACTCGGGGATACTACGGGTACGCATGATCGTTCCAGTTTAGCTGGGAGAAAGGGGGTCAATTTATCGCAACTTCGCGGCGGGGAAATTTACAATTTAGGGGCGTTTTTTTCCAAGTAATCTCCGCGTAATTGTCTGATAGGGTCTCAAATTAAAAACATCCGCGAAATTGTTTTTGATCAGTTGGTTTGTCCATAACCTTCAGGAACATTTTCCGGTGTCAGAATATGTCGGATATCTGAGTGTCGTTATTATGAGGTTTCAGTGCAATAAGTAATGATGTACTTTTATAAAACTGCCCTGTGTCCAATTTTTTAATGGAGAACCTCCCGACTAATAATAATAATAATAATAATAATAATAATTCTGTGGTCAACCGCTTTTGTGCCGCGGTCCTGTTGGCACAGGAGACCTGAAAAGGAGAAAAAGAAATATGTTAAAATCTTACTTTCCCTCATTTCCCATCCCACATGATCCCGCCTCTAAGGCAAAGGCACTTCCCTTGGCATGTTCCTGCACTGACGAACAGTCTACAGACGAACAGCCAAGGGAGCCCTTAAAAGGTATAGTAGTATATCTTTTACAATCAGGTGGTGATCAATTTTAAAAAATAATCAAATTAATGTCTGAATTGCCATGCATGTACCATCCATGGTCAATCATGAAGACGATCAAAGCTATTAAAGTACAAAGGAAAAAGGTAATTTGGCTCCTTTGTGTATCTATTTTATGCCGCGGTTATGTGACATCGTGCATATCGTTACAAACGTAAACTGTTGCGATCTTCCTCGCCATGTACATGAAAATGAAAATGTCACTGTACCTGTAGTAATATACTTTTTTTTAACTTGTCCTGTTGAAATTGAAAAAAGCAAGTCAATATTTTCAAGAGCCAAATATTTATATTTGAATAAGTATTATAAGTAAGTAATAAACAAAACCCATTTCCTTGAAGTCAAGCCCAATCTATACGGGTGACGCAAAATCTCCATGTGAAGGAGGTGTTGAAAAATAATATGTTTATAAACACTAGGATTGTATCAATTTTGTCAAAACAAGTGTATTTTATGTCACTTTGAATGTGGACTTGGAAACAAAGGAACGTAATAAGTACAGATGCAACAAGTTTTGCCAATTTCAAAGTTCTATCTCCTTCCCATTCTGGGCTCCGTGGCGTGACATAGTGTCCATCTTGCTGTGTTAACCGATTGCTCCTGTGGCACTCCACGATCAAAAAAAAAAAAAAAAGGGGGGGGGGGGAGTGGTCTGCTCATGTAAACAAAGTTTGTTTCTGCGCAGTTAATTGACACTTGAGAGAACCCCTCTTGAGATGATACAACATGTCTGGTGGTTACAACCCCCCTCCCCCGCCCCCATTAAATAAAGAAATATGAATGTATGAATCAATCAATCAGTAAGTCCAGTGCAGTACACGACTTGATTGCCGTCTAATTGAGCTAATTTCCTTATCTCGAGTACTTCATGACTGCCATACGCACTGCTATTTTTCGATACCCGCTTCATGGTTATTGCCGAGATGCAACCTGTCGGACCAAAGTGATGCTGCCTCCAATGCTCCATGCGTGCCCACAGCCCCTGGGTAATGAAATTCTGCTGAACACACTGACCAGCTTCCAATAACAATGGAGCCTGGGGCTAATTGGTAGACGGGGGTGGGGTGGTTGCATAAGTTTTTTTTTTTTGGGGGGGGGGGGATGGTAGTTAGTCGTGATCGCCCATATTGAAGTGACTTGCATTTTAAGTACATAGTAATGAGGTCTGGGAGAAAAAAAATATTCATCGGTCTTTATGAATGCCAACAGTGCAAAAAAAAAAACTCACATTTACATGAACATGTATGCAGCATTAGAGACTGGATACATGCAACCATGGGGTCCAAAAAATTCCAGAAATCCACATTCTTCAACTTTATCCCAACGTCTGGGAGGGGGGGGGGGCTTGTCTCGTTATCGAATTTACCAGCCAGGAATCACTGGTGCCTTAAGCCAAATGCTAGTGTTTGTTTGATTTGGCTAAAATATTGTAAAAACGGCTATTGAATTGTAATGTAAATGTATAAGAACATGGCCAAAATCTGTAGCGATTGCAGTCTTATTTCCCGGTTTGGCTTCAAATTTTGAAGGCGTTGACACATCCAAGCTAGCCCAGCTTATCTCTACTGAGTGCGAATCGATCACTTGTAGATCTAACGTTAGAACAATCTGGTCTGATTTTATTCACAAGTACATGGAATATTTACAGTTTTTCATAGACCCATGGACCTGGTGATAACAGAGCACAATATCCGGGGGCATGTTGTAGCTATTTTTAGCAGTGTATTTCTTTCAACAATTAATATGTAAATTACTCCATTCACATTCAATAGTTACTCTTCTCTCGAATGTACAGCAAAATAAAACCGACTTGAGTGTGACATTTACTTCCCCGGGAGTCACATGCAGGCCCCACATATGTGTAGAAATAATAATTATGTGGCTAACGGAAAAAGACATACTCAAATAAGCCTATATCTACATGTGGGTATCTATAGACGGATACTAGCCACTATCATTCTTTTTTTGGGGGGGGAGGAGGGGGGAGTGACTTGTTGAGATGTGCTGGGGGGGGGGGTACATTTCCAGTTAGATAATGAATAAGTTTAAAGACTGAAATATAGTATGCGTATAAAAGGCTGGCCCTGCTGGTCTTTCCAGTGTGCCCGCGGGTTA
Organism: Hermodice carunculata; assembly: GCA_964020975.1. Taxonomy (NCBI): domain Eukaryota; kingdom Metazoa; phylum Annelida; class Polychaeta; order Eunicida; family Amphinomidae; genus Hermodice; species Hermodice carunculata. The sequence continues at coordinate 59,319,119 of OZ026612.1, forward strand.
GTCAGTACCCGCGAGCACATGGAACTCCCGGGTGAGCGTGAGGGTGCTTGCGAGCAAGGGTGCGGGTAGATCAGAAAACAACTGCGAGCAACCCGCGGGTGCGAGCCCGAGCAAAGTGTGAGCAAAGTGCGAGCAATTTGCGAGTGCGCGCAAATTTTGGTTAAGTTACTTTCAGTCGCAACTGTATAAGGCTATACCTGCACTGAACAGATTATGTAAGCAATGCAATCATGGTGAGGTGGAGGATAAAATACACTTCGTCTTAAAATGTAAAAAACATGATAACCTTCGTGAAAAAACACTTCAGTTATGTACTAAGGAATCAAAAAATTTTATCCACCTCTCTCCAGCTCAAAAACTTTTGTTTATGATGTCCTCATCTGACTGTATCATATCTTATTTAGCTGAGTTTTGTTACAAAACATTTGGTAACAGGGACAGTTCAAGCCCTTAAGTATTACTTGTAAGCTATTGATTATGTGTATTCATATTTTGACAAGTTCACGTCACTGTCATATTTGTGTTATAGTGTATTTTCATGTAGGTGGCAGCTCATCTAGATGTACCTGCCTGCTCATGCCATTACCATAGGCATGTATAATAGTATTAATTTATGTACATGTATATAGGTGGCAGCACATTCTGATGTCTCTGCCGTTTCTTTGTATTTATGTGGTTTAACAGCCATCACTGCAAGATAACTTCTTAATCTCAATACGAATCAAAATGGGTATGTGGCCTGGAATAGTATTGGAACGTAACGATTCTCCTGTCGAAATGGAGTGAAACAGGTTGGTGTTCTTTGGTGCTATTTGTAGTCTAGTTGTTGTACTGGTCCCATAGAGGACGCTTTATGCAATAAAGTTATCATACATACCACAAGGCCAGTATCCCACGAGCAACGTTACTCATACCACTCCGTATACATGTGAATAAAATAGTAAAACCAGCCAAGTGGAGGAGACGAGTCAGCAGACTGGCCTCGTTCCCGCGGCGGATCACTCCGAGTGCTTGCACGAGGAGCGATCCGCCGCGGGAACGAGGCCAGTCTGCTGACGAGTCTCCTCCACGCGGCTGGTTTTACTTTTATCCAGTAATTATAGCTGTAATTATATTTTCATTGTTAAATGCAAAAAAAAAAGACAATTAAAAACAGTTTAAACTTTTATTTCATCAAACAAGGCTTTGCATAGTTTTGCGTATGAATAACTGTAACGCAGGATCCAGTAATTGGGTCATTTGAAAACTACATGCTTGACGTGCGCCTGCTACAAGAATTTATTTTAGAAGGAAAGTAGTTCTCAGTGACCTTTGCACTGTGGTGATACGGATTGACCTTTGCACTGTGGTGATATGGACAGGGTTATCACCCAGTCTGTATCTTCCACCTTTTCTGGATGATACAGCTATAATTACTGGATAAAGTACATATTCCTCACTTGAATATGGTAAAACCATACATGTATGTGTTCCTTATCTGTTATTCCCCAAGTTGAATAAAGTTTCAGTGCGTTTCCAAGCGTACGGTGCACAACACACTTACATTACTGTCGCTGACGCCCTGTTTTGTCCAGATACTTTCGTTATTTATTTTCCGGTTTGCATGACCGGGAAGAGTGAAAATGGCAACGAAATAGCTGGTGTGCCGATGCAACCGCAATAAAGGCGTTCCACCTGATAACCAACCTGAACAACTTTGTGAAGCCACCACTGGGTACCCATGAAGAGCAAAGTGCGGTTGCATCGACACACCAGCTATTACGTTGCCATTTTAACTGTATCCGGTCATGCAAACCGGAAGATAAACAAGATATGTTTGTAAAACATAGATGCCCCCCTCCCTCATTACCCTTGCCCTCACTACCCTATTGATAGTGGTAGAAGGGGCACTCGTAACCTTACAAAATTAGTGAAGGTTGATCATACATCAATGTCACATATCTTTATACTTTAACCTAGCCCTTAAAAAACGACAAAAAACCTGGGCAATATAAAAGTTATAGCTGAAAAATTAGTCATCATTTAGAAACCATATTCAGCAAAGTGGCTTTATGACCTTGGAAATTATGGCACGGTCACTCATTTTCACTTGACCTTCTTCAGTTATTGTGCAAAAAACAAAAAAGGAAGTCTACTGTCTGTGTGTGACCCTCAAAACTGGGTCAAGGTCACCCATCTACAAACTCAAACTAGCCCTTATAGGCAACCATAAAGCTGTGCAATATAAAAGTGCTACCTCTAAAATGCAAGTTATCATGCAGAAACAGTATTCAACCAAATGGCTCTGTGACCTTTGAAATTAAGTCAAGGTCACCCATCTTCAAACTTGAGCTGGACCTGAATACGGACAATTATCCAGTGGAATTGAAAAGTCCTAGTTTCAAAACCTCTTCAGTTATCATGTGGAAACCAAAGTTAACTCAGGTACCAACGTGACCTTGGAAATTAAATCAAGGTCACCAAACTTTAAGCTTCTTCTAGCCCTTAGTAAGAACTATAGACCTGTAAAGTATCCCAGTCCTAACTTAAAAACTTCTTGCGTTATTGTGCAGAAACCACAGGAAGCATCAAACCATATTCAGTAAAGTGGCTCTGTGACCTTTAAAATGAGGTCAAGGTCATCCATCTTCCAACTTCGCCTAGCCCCAAATATGGACTATAATCCTGTGGAATATAAAAGTCCTAGCTTAAAAACCTCTTCAGTTATTGTGCAGAAACCAAAGTTAATTCAGGTACCACTGTACAGGAATCTACAATCTCTCTGTGACCCTGAAAACTGGGTCAAGGTCATCCATCTTCAACAACAATCTAGCCCTTACAGAGAACCATAAAGCTGTGCAATATAAAAGTTCTAGCTCCAAGGTATAAGTTATCATGCAGAAAGCATGAAACCATATTCAGTAAAGTGGCTCTGTGACCTTTAAAATGAGGTCAAGGTCATCCATCTTCGAACTTCGCCTAGCCCCAAATATGGACTATAATCCTGTGGAATATAAAAGTCCTAGCTTAAAAACCTCTTCAGTTATTGTGCAGAAACCAAAGTTAATTCAGGTACCACTGTACAGGAATCTACAATCTCTCTGTGACCCTGAAAACTGGGTCAAGGTCATCCATCTTCAACATCAATCTAGCCCTTACAGAGAACCATAAAGCTGTGCAATATAAAAGTTCTAGCTCCAAGGTATAAGTTATCATGCAGAAAGCATGAAACCATATTCAGTAAAGTGGCTCTGTGACCTTTAAAATGAGGTCAAGGTCATCCATCTTCAAACTTCGCCTAGCCCCAAATATGGACTATTATCCTGTGCAATATAAAAGTCCTAGCTTAAAAACCTCTTCAGTTATTGTGCGGAAACCAAAGTTGACTCAGGTACCACTGTGACCATGGAAATTAGGTCAAGGTCACTCATCTTCGAACTTCGCCTAGCTTTTGATTACAATGATACACCTGTACAGTATCAAAGTCCTGGCTCAAAAATTTCTTGAGTTATTGTGCGGAAACCACAGGAATTCCACAATCTCTCTGTGACCCTGAATACTGGGTCAAGGTCACCCATCTTCAAAATCAATCTAGCCCTTACAGAGAACCATAAAGCTGTGCAATATAAAAGTTCTAGCTCCAAGGTATAAGTTATCATGCAGAAAGCATGAAACCATATTCAGTAAAGTGGCTCTGTGACCTTTAAAATGAGGTCAAGGTCATCCATCTTCAAACTTCGCCTAGCCCCAAATATGGACTATTATCCTGTGCAATATAAAAGTCCTAGCTTAAAAACCTTTTCAGTTATTGTGCGGAGACCAAAGTTAGCTCAGGTACCACTGTGACCTTGGAAATTAAGTCAAGGTCATCCATCTTCGAACTTCGCCTAGCTTTTGACTAGAATAATACACCTGTACAGTATCAAAGTCCTAGCTGAAAAACTTCTTGAGTTATTGTGCGGAAACCACAGTCTACCGACCGACCGACATGTGCAACCGTTTACGCTATATGCCCCACCTTCTTCGAAGGGGGGCATAATAACGAAAGTATCTGGACAAGACAGGGCGTCAGCGACAATAATGCAAGTGTGTTGTGCACCGTACGCTTGGAAACGCACTGAAACTGTATTCAACATGGGGAATAACAGATAAGGAGCAAATACATATATGGTTTTACCATATTCAAGTGAGGAATATGTACTTTATTCACATGTATACGGAGTGGTATGAGTAACGTTGCTCGTGGGATACTGGCCTTGTGGTATTACCATACAAGCAGCATCGGGTGATGCTCTCGCACTCGGAATATTTTCAGGTCTTGGACCAGTAAATCAAACCTAATAGAGTTACATGTTAAATTGGCTATATTTGTCAGCTTGTCTCGGACATTTAAAAGTTTCGTTGACACTATACCTGTTATTTTTCTGAAAGTTTACTTCAATGACACTTACATTATCAATAGAAAATGGGGTCAAAACCGATTAACTTTTTTGCTACTCGCGCATTTGTTTATGCTTACCTCCATAGCTACAGTTCCCAAGCAAACCTTAGTGAAATATTAACCCAACAAGATTTCGAGTTCAAGGATTAAATGTTGAAGTGACACCCTTCCCAAATCCACAGATAATCAGGCATATTTATTCCCTTTATATGACAAGAAATGGATCAGAGTGTCTCTGCTTCCTAATTTTTAATAGCCTGTCACCTGAGGTGCTGTATTCATTGCGTGACTGAAAGTTGACACACCTGCAGCTGCAGCGTATTTACTGGTCCAAGACCATGAAGGTCCTGGGCCAGTAAATACGCTGCGGGTGCAGCTGTGTCAAACTTTCAGTCACGCAATGAATACAGCACCTCAGGTGACAGGCTATTAAAAATTAGGGAGCAGAGAAACTCTTATGCATTTCTTGTCATATAAAGGGAATAAATATGCCTGATTATCTGTGGGTTTGGGAAGGGTGTCACTTCAACATTTAATTCTTGAACCAGAAATTTTGTTGGGCTATTATTTCACCAAGGTTTGCTTCGGAACTGTAACTATGGAGGTAAGCATAAACAAATGCGCGAGTAGCAAAAAAGTTAATTGGTTTTGCCCCCATTTTCTATTGATAGTGTAAGTGTCATCGAAGTAAGCTTTGAGAAAAATGACAGGTACAATGTCAACGAAACTTTTAAATGTCATAGACAAGCTGCCGAATATAGCCAATTTAACATGTAACTCTATTAGGTTTGATTTACTGGTCCAAGACCTCATACGCCTGTGTATCGTCCGCCATTTTGACAGCTGTAATCTCCGAGTCAATTTGAGTCGATCGGCGCGCCCTCTTTAGGTTAAAAAAAACAAATAGAATTTGCCCGCATGACGACAGCGCCATTTCTGATGAGACCTGTGGATCCTACGTCCCTGGAATTTGACTTGGACGGAAACTTCATTCCAGAGGTTTTTTTGCGTGGTGACGTGGAGGTAGACGATCGCCGGCATATCATCAATGCTACATACATACATACATACATAGGCCTACTTCTTCAGGGTTACAGGCTTTTTCGCCCTCAGGCTTTTTCGCTCCCTGGCTTATTCGCCCCCTAGCTTTTTCGTCCATTGGCTTTTTCGCCCCCTAGCTTTTTCGTCCTCTGGCTTTTTCGTCCTCCGGCTTGTTCGTCCCCAAAATTTACCAGATTTCTTGTGTTGTTGGTTTTGGGTCGGACGTGTACAAATTTTCGCCGTGTGCGATCGATCACGTCAAGGCCGGTAGGTAAAGGTAAAGGCCGGTAAGACCCGCAGTCGCAAACGGGTGTCCGCGCGCCGCGTTACACTGTTTCCAGCCCGTTGGTCATCCACGTCCACGGGGACAACACGATCAAGTTTAAGTATACTGACGCTTTTGATATCAGTTGGTTTTTCAAAATTAATGTGACGCAGGTGACATCAGTCAGTTCTTCAAAATTTAAGTTATTTGTACCATCTCCGATTAATGGCAGACTTCTGCGAATATCCCATTCGTCCATCGGCTTATTCGCCCCCAAGGCCACGCTTATTCGTCCCAATGTTTTACCGCACAACTTACAGCTAATGCATTACCGAGACATCTTCAAAACCTTTACCACTGCCGTGTAAATAACTGACATCACGCTAACAACTAGCGTGTTCTTGTTGAATTACTATACCAACGTCAGACGCGATATGGCACCTACTGACTGTTCATTATGTTCAGATAATTTGTGATGTTCTGTGAACTTTCAGTAGGCCTACAACGTTCATAATTATTATATTCAGCCTCGCCTTCTTATTATCATACATATCCACGATCGATGTACCGGTCGCCGCTAGGCTAAGACAAAACGGTTAATTAAAGGCATGGTAACCAGAGGCAGAAAAAAGTAGCCTGACTTTTTTTCGCCGGTGTTGATTATAGTGAAGTATATAACAAAATTTGTAAAGCGGTGTTCTGAGAAACTATTGTAAAGAAGTATTTACTTGCTGGTAAAGAAAGAAAGAAAGAAAGAAAGAAAGAAAGAAAGAAAGAAAGAAAGAAAGAAAGAAAGAAAGAAAGAAAGAAAGAAAGAAAGAAAGAAAGAAAGAAAGAAAGAAAGAAAGAAAGAAAGAAAGAAAGAAAGAAAGAAGAAAGAAAGAAAGAAGAAAGAAAGAAAGAAAGAAAGAAAGAAAGAAAGAAAGAAAGAAAGAAGAAGAAGAAAGAAAGAAAGAAAGAAAGAAAGAAAGAAAGAAAGAAAGAAAGAAAGAAGAAGAAAGAAAGAAAGAAAGAAAGAAGAAGAAAGAAAGAACAGTGTGTGTTTTGACACACACACTTTAAAAATGATAGATCGATCTGCTTCAAATAATCGTCTTTTCAAGCATAAATATGTTTTTTTTTTTACCGAGGAACCGCTTTGTGTGTGCCTTAAGATGCCTCCTTCCGAGAAATTTGTGTACCTTGCAAAATGAATTAACTGTTTGATGATATTTTCATTTATGTAGCCTGGTTATGTCAACAATTATTGACTTGACCATTTTATATGAACTTTGAATGTCATTGCTGCATTACACATAAAATAAGTAATCATCTGCAAAATACAAACTTGTGCAGATACACGTCACAGCCATAATAACAAGTTCCATTAACACCACATGATTTATACAATAAATACAACATGGATATATAACGGTGTTAACCAGGAAAACATGGTGTAGCACCAACACCGTCAGCCACCCCCACCCCAATACAAAAGTTTGAATGCGAAAAGTTACTGCAAAACGCTTCTTTATTTATGAATGTATTTTGTCAGGACAATAAAATAGGAAATATATTCGGTTCAAATCACTTGAATTTTGAATTAAAATGAAGGGCCATCTAGTATGTTCTGTCTACATATGTCTTTAATTAGTTTCCGCCGGTGCGACGTAATCATTCGGGTGCCGGTATACACTCGACGGGTGGAGTCGCGGTGGCGCTGTGCATTACGTTCGTCCTGTCTGTGTGTTTGTTCAAACAAGAGGGATTCCGACAGGGCAGAGCCAATACAATACGTTTAAACCAAAAGAAAGGCATGTGCAGATTTGTTGGTGGCTTTGTTTTTTTTGTTTTTGTTTTTGTTTTTTTGTTTGTTTGTTTTTTTTTTTTTTTGTTTATTGTTTTTTTGTTTTTGTTTTTGTTTTGTTTTGTGTGTGTGTGTGCGTGTGTTTGTTTCTTGATTGTTTGTTTGCTTTTTTTATTTGTTTTTTTTTTTCCTTAGTTTGGTATTTAGCAAGTTTGTACAAATATGAAACAATGTTTTGATTGATTGGAAAGAAAAGGGACAATACAAATTTCCAAGCAAAATCAGCCCTGAAAGATAGTTATGACAACTCCCCACCCCCACACCACACCACACCACCAATAACATGCATGCTCCAGTTACAATTAAATAGGTAGTATTAATATATCTTTTAATGTGCCATTACCGGAAATATTTTATACGAGTTGTCGCACTTGTCAGAACTTATTTCAAGTCACGGACGCAGCATGGACAAACCCCAGCCCATGACTTTCAAAGGGATAGTTTTTCGAAACATAATTATTATTATAATTATACTGTAAATAAGCAACATAAGGTAAGGGTTCTTTAACACTTGTTCCCATCAGAAATGCTGGTTGGAATATTTGCATGTTCAATATTATTAAGTTTAAGGGAAGAGCTGCGCCTCTTACCGATATAGTACCGGACCACGACTAGGTCTACATACTGTGGTACACATACTGCAAGATGGGCAGCTCTGCATTTGTGTATGGCCAACGTCACGCGTGAGCGGAGAGTGGCTTTGTGTTTCCAGCATTTATTCTCCCTCTAATGATTTTAGTACACAAATTACTCAAATCATTACATGGTAGTCAGTAAATCACTTGGTTAAAATGCCCATACTAATCCATATTTTCAGTGTTGTAATGTAGTTATAACTTGATGCCAAAAACACAAGAACATGTTCGCATTATAAATAAATGTAAATTTTATAGCAACCAGAACGCGATATTTGTCTGATAGTCTCAAGTATGAAATCTGACAAAATTGACATTTCAACTTGGATCTTTTTACATCATAACAAGCGAATAGTCTTGTATTAAAAACAAGACTATAGCTTGTCTACATTGATAGACCTTTGTCATGGAACAAATCGCCTATGATTTTGGTGTTGTTATGACTTTTTTTTTTTTTTAAACGAAATCACATACCCGACATCTTCGAAATTAAGGATGTCCGAACCGGCGACCAGCGGCATATTATCTTCGCCACACGGGACCAGCTAGGACTTCTTGTGAAGGCCAAACGCTGGTATATGGAAGCAACCTTCCGGGTTGTCAAATCCCCCTTTTACCAGCTTTTTTCAATCCATGCATTTGTTCGTCATGAGGACCCTACTTAGATCCTTATTGCTCGTTCTCACCACATGGAACAGCTTAAAAATTACTGTATCTTTTTATCTATTCTATAATTATAAATGTACTTTAAAGAAATAAATTAAATGAATATCGATGATACCGAATAAAGCATACATTTCAGGGCTGTGACGTCATTTTTAAACCTACTGAAATTTTTGGTCCATAAACATAACAAATATCTAAATTGGGTATAAGACCTGGGTCCAATGGGAGGCCTGCGATTGATTTCCCGCACGCAGCGATACCCACGTGGCAGTGCTCTATCACCTCACGGAGAGCTGTGGCACGCGATTAAATATCTGCAGGGTTCATACAGCTTGGCAGCCTTCAAATTCAAGGACTTTCCATGACCTTTTTTTACCAAAATTCAAGAGTTTTCCAACTGGATCTTTCGTGTCTTGCTGTCCATTCCTTTGGGGTTTGTGTAGTGGAAGAGGAGGAAGTGATCGAGCTAGCCTAACTTTTTTTAGGAAGGTGCATTAATAGATATTTAAAATTCAAGGACTTTTCAACGATTTTATTGCAAAAACATTGATTTTCAAGGTTTTCAATGCCTTGAAAAAGCATATAGTAAATTCAAGGATTTCAAGGACCTGTACGAACCCTGTGTCTAGATGCTCATGTCAGACGAATCACTCATAATTTTCGTAGTAGTCTGTCATTATTCTGTACAAATAAAATTAATAAACATTTTGAAAAAAAGCAATATGATGATGATGATGATGATGATGATGATGATGATGATGATGATGATGATGATGATGATGATGATGATGATGATGATGTCACCAGCATCAGTATACTTTACCGTATGGACGAGCAACCTGGAAACAGCACAACTCGGGAACATGTTTGCGACTGTGGATCTTATTGGGATCTTATTACTTATGTCGTAATTATATTCAGTTTGACCTGCTTGACGTCATCGATCGCATAAATATGTTTTTTGTTTTTGTTTTTTTGTTTTTGTTTTTGTTTTTTGTTTTTGTTTTTTGGGGGTTTTTTTTTGTTTGTTTGTTTTGTTTTGATAGATATACTTTATTTCTTTAAAGAGGATTAGAATAAAGAGAATTAGTAAAGTAGCCAAAGGCTAATATAAATTCTTCTCCTCGTGTAAATACAAAATATATATAAATATAACCGTACATAGAGTAAGGTAAAGAGATAAAAATTGTAAAAGACAATAAGATACAACATAAAATGACAAAATACACAGTTGATTTTACATATTTTATTGATCAAATACATCGAAATTATCATACAATATAATAACCACGGGAATTGGGAAAAGGGCAAAAGCCTATTCGAATCCCTCTTGCGGGAAAGGACAACACATAAACTGGACAGAACCAGACGCATTAGACAAATAATAAGATGACGAACACAGTGACGTAACAGATAGTGGGGCTATGTAATTTATTACTATATTAGGTCTGCAAATGTGTATCATAAGCTAGCATTGTAGCAGAATCTAATATGTTCGTTTTACCTAAAAATCTAACCTATGCCTGCCGGTTTGAAGCGGCCGGTTTCCGAAATATACTCGTGTACTGCTGAAAAAATTGCAATATTTACTTCAAAAGAACATTCAGGGCAGCCGTATAATACTGTCTGTAATGTGAATGGAGCATACAAGGATACACAGTTATACATAACACATGGGTCACAATATAGTACAGGATCGCAAACTGCCATAAAACCGGAGAGTCGGACACATAGGAAATAAAACAAAAATTAATATGTGTACATTCAACTCAAAAATAACACAAGAAAAGGGGGGAATTTTGGGGACGAAGAAGCTAGAGGGCGAAAAAGCCTGGGGGCGAAAAAGCCAATGGACTGGAAACAGTGTAACGCGGCGCGCGGCGCGCGGCGCGCGGACACCCGTTTGCGACTGCGGGTCTTACCGGCCTTTACCTTTACCTACCGGCCTTGACCTGCATTGACGTGATCAATCGCACAAGGCAAAAAATTTGTACACGTCCGACCCAAAACTAACAACACAAGAAATCTGGTAAATTTTGGGGACGAACAAGCCGGAGGACGAAAAAGCCAGAGGACGAAAAAGCTAGGGGGCGAAAAAGCCAATGGACGAAAAAGCTAGGGGGCGAATAAGCCAGGGGGCGAAAAAGCCTGAGGGCGAAAAAGCCATAAACCCTTCTTCAGATCCTACATTCTTTGCTTTTATAATCATGATAATCATGACTTCTACAGTTATATATAATAAGCTCTCTGCTTTGGTCGCTTGTGATAAGAGGGCCTATATGATTATACACTTTTAGCTTTATTCGTGTGTCTAATCATGGTGCATGCTTTATGAATTTTTTTTTTCAGAGCATTAGGTGTCACTTGTGATAAGAGGGGGTCCATAAGAGGGGCCCATATAATTATACTGTTTTAGCTTAATTTATTCGTGTCTAATGATGGTGCATGCTTTATGAGCTGATTGTTTTTCAGAACATTACGTGTCATGATGTAAAAAGATGGGATATTACATAAGATGTTAAAGTGGGTATTCCCAACATTTTATTAGCACACATAAAAAGTACAGTTTGTAATGAACCATATAAAATAAATTTGCTTATATTGATCTCTCCACATATATATACATATATACATATTTGCAGCTTTGACAGTAACTGGCAATCGTCATTTGGAGCTTAATCAGTTCAACATCACGGTTGTGGCACAGTCACATCTGAAAAAAAACGAAGACAATAGACTTAATTTACTGTGATTTGAGTTCTAATAAATGGTACTTTACTGTGATATTGTTATTTTTTAATAAATTTATCTATTTGACTAAATTCATACTATTTCAGTTTCTAGTGATATTGTATATTATGGGTACTTTACTGTTATTTTAGTTCTAATAAATGGTACTTTACTGTGATATTGTTATTTTCAATAAATTTATCTATTTATCTATTCATGTGATCCCTGTTATTATTAGAATGTGTCGGTGTAAGGGGTTAAATTGTGAATGGACATCATGCTGATAGTGTGTGTGAGAGATATTCTGGAAGTTTTGTAGCCCATATCCCTCATATCCATAGAAAATATTGAAGTCTGCTGATACAAGCTTCTGAAAAAAAAGAGCTTTAAACGCTGATTAAAAACATTACCTTTTTTGTCTGACGAAGTTTATACCATAATTACCTTTGTATTGCAAATATAATTAAAGTCTAAAATTTGATAATATAATAATAAACAGGGGACGAGATGGGTAAAAAATGGGGACGAGTTTGCATTGACGGGGACGACTTGACCGGGGACGATCTGGCTTTTGGGGACGAGTTGGTTAGGGACGACTTGACATGTGGACGAAGTGACCTAAATTCTCTGAACGAATAGCTCTGTTTTTTTGCAGCGCGCGCATCCTGGATTCTTCAGTCTGAAATATAACTTGTATTATCTCTTATTTTGAAACTTACATAACCTATCAGGCGAAACCATTTCATGAAATTGAAATCAGTTTTTGTTTAAACGAATAGGCCCTTTAATTCTATAGTTAGAAACATCGAGTGCTGTTCCCGTTCTATCTGACCAAACTGGTGATAAAACCTGCGGCGGCCGTCCAAAGTCCGTCTTCGTACCTGTGGGGCACTAGGCTATGGATTTATTGGTGACCTGTTTGTGACACGATTTTCTCGGAAACGTTTTGGGTGTCAAGTACTTTCATCTTGGGCTTTCCCTACAAAATATACATTTGAGACGAGTCTCGTACATTTGTGAGCCCACAGTACTGCGGTGTTTGAAATGGCAATGGACCTTGGACAAAGTTTCCCGTTATCAAAGACAAAGTCGGATTTGGATGAAGCGTTGACAAATATTGGCTCGGATCACCTGTGTGATAACTGTTTAGAAGAAAGTAAATCTGTAGATGCGGTTGTATTCTGCAAGGAATGTGAGGACCACCTTTGTTCAGACTGTGAAGCTGCTCACAGTAAAACGAAGCTAACCCGTTCGCACTGCGTTGTCCCATTTCCGAAAGTGAAAGTGATAGCGCCATTATGGCCTGCGTCTTTGACCAGCCCCAAGTTGGAACCAATGGAACATGGTACTTCCACATCCCAAGGGGATCCTGATGCAGCGGTGCCAATGCCATGTACCATTCATGGTCAAAAGACCGCGATGTTCTGTTGTATGACGTGTTCGGAACCCTTGTGCGCAGACTGCATGATAGATATATTGAACAAGACAAATTCACTGCACAAGGATCATAAAGTGTGCGACTTGAAGGATGCGATGAAGTCCAGAGCACAAGATTCCGAGGATCTGATGGACAAGATCAAGGATAGCATTGATAAATGGGACGAGGTTCTTCAACAAGAAGATAGCTGGAAGGAGAGGCTTCATATGCAAGAAAGTCAGCTGGGTAAGGAAATACAAAACCGCTGTGAACAAATAATTTCAGCAGCAAATCAGTGGAAAATGATTGTCCTGCAACAGGCTGAAGTAAATCAAAAGGCACAAGCCAAAAAAGTCAAAGCGCACACGAAGAGATTGAAAAATAAGCAGCAACAACTGTCAAAACTTCATGCTAACTTGAAAGACATGACAAAACGACTGTGGTCTGGTGATGCGAGTGCTTTGGCAGAGCTCAAGAAGCTTGGTGTGGCTAAGAAGTTGGATAGATATGACCCACTGAAACCCGAAAAATGTGAGCTAGCCCTTGAAGAATATCATCTTGGGATACACCATTGCGTGTCAAAGGAAACCTTTTTGTGTAGTAGCAATACAGAGCACGAGCTACGGTTGCTCAACCACTTTGGAAAACTGTACAACTCCTATGAAGAACCCGTAGAATTAGCCAGGCCAGAAAGCACAGCCAGCCTAGTGTCTGAGCCAGACTTGGCCAAAGGACCAGAGACCACCCAGGATTCAGTGTAGCAGTAAACAGATAAATTCCTTCCAAGTACACAAGCAAAGGTTGTTGGTACATGTATGGACATGTTGGACTTGATAATGAATTCATCTTATCAATGGTGAAAGCAATGAAATCTTCATCTTTGGAGACAACTGCCAAAAAGGAAAAAAAAATTGGACAGGAACCAAAAAGACAAACATAATTTGGATGTTGCAGTGTGTTCTGATTGAAGTAAGCTGCAACTGATGCACTTTACAGATAACTGCAGGAAGATGTATGATGCAGAAGGAAATCTAAGTCTAGTGTTTGCCATAGTTATGTAGATGTAGCTGTGAACAGCACGGGGCAAATCATAGTCACTGATGTAGATGGTAGTCCATTGGGCCACAGCCCAGAGGAAAATAATGAAGACACTGTTTAACTCAAAAGTGAAAGATGAAGTACACAAGCAGTTCCAGAGTCCAGAGGTTGTTGCAGTAAGCAGTTTGGATGATGATTTTGCTATTTTAATGCACAGCGTACAAACATAAAAAATTCCGAAAAGGAGGGAAACGTCTTCGCAAAATTTGGCCACAGCCCTTGAAAATGCTAGTGTCAACTGATGAACCCAGCAGGAGTGTGTGTTGATCAGGAGAGACGGGTATTTGTTGGACAAACAGGTAATTAGAGGACTCAGCTTGTGGCCAAGAATGGCATGCAGATATATCAAATACCAGAACAAGTCATGGCCAAGATCTCACCATGTCCAGGAATACTGGCCATCAACAGGAAGGGACATCTGAACTGGTGGCTGCCAATGAGCTGGGTCTTGTCAAAATATTTGAGTACTCTATCTCATGAAAGATGCAGGCTGTGTTTCAACTTGATAAAGTCAAAGTCCAAGAAGGTAATCCGTTCAGAGGATTTTAATGAGATTATTAGTATATGCACTTATCACAGTCATAATACAGTTAGAACTGTTAAATGCCATTGCATTCTTCATTACCTGCTTGCATGGACGTAAAGACAGACAGTAAGCAGAGGGCACCAAGTTAATGCGAAAGCTGTGAGAAGGGTGTTAACAGCAATACACATTTCCAAACAATTGCACCAACCGTTTACAGTGCCTGCAACTGAAGCTAAAGCCAAAAAAAATAAACTACAACTATTACTGATGGGTATGACATGTCCATACTTGAATGAACGGTCTTTTAATGAGGAATTAATGCATAGTCTGTTCAGTATGTAAAATGAGCTATACATTGTCAGAAATGGCAGGGAAAGGGTCAAGCTTGGTTCACCACACCAAAGAAACTGTTGACTTCGGCGTGTAATTATGGTCTTTTTTTTAATTCCTACTCAACATTGTCTTTGTGCATGTGCTGACATTTTTGCCTTGCTGTGCATTCATGGCCAGTTTCCATACATGAAAATTGCCTGGCCTGGATGAAGTCTACCTGATGACAAACTCAGAGGGCTAGACGTCGGTAAAGGGTAGCCGTCTGAGTCTGAGATCAGGTAAGATGAAGGCTACCTGATGACAGACTCAGTCGGCTAGCCGTCGGTAAGGGGTAGCCGTTTGAGTCTGAGATCAGGTAAGAAGAAGGCTACCTGATGACAGACTCAGTCGGCTAGCCGTCGGTAAGGGGTAGCCGTCTGAGTCTGAGATCAGGTAAGATGAAGGCTACCTGACAGACTCAGACGGCTAGCCGTCGGTAAGGGGTAGCCGTCTGAGTCTGAGATCCGGTAAGATGAAGGCTATGTCACTGCTTAAAATCCAGTTGTATTTTATATTGCCTGATTACTGTAGGCCTATAAATGTTTGTTTTAAAATGAATGCCACATATACCTGGCAGGTCTATTGGTACAAGAAATAGTATTGTTTTTTGTGTTAAGCAGGCATATAAAGCTATATAGGTTTGGAAATGTCATGTTTGTCTGATTTTAGGTAAATTTTAATAAAGTACTTTTGCTGGAAATACAGTCATCTGTGTTGATAAACATTTAACATTCTCACACAAGCATAGTTGACGTGAGAAACTAAATTTTGGGACATGTTTCAATTTCACAATCCAAAACTTGTCAAATATCAAGCTTAATATGTTAACTTGATTGAGTTGTATATTATTCATGCCATATTATGAAACAATAAGAAATATGTGTACGCTTACATTTGTATGGACAAATTTTTCATGCTGGTATTTTATGAAAATGCAAACATAGAACATTAACTATCCAGTGATCGTGGAAGATAAAACCGGGCCAATGGTTGTGATTCAGTGGGGATTGCCTGTGAAACAGACTGTGCTTTTAATCATTTAATCAGTAGAAGGCCTGCTTCACAGACACATAGTGGAGCAGGACCCCAAAGGGTAACTTGCTAATGTAAATGTCAGGTTTTAATAACACGTATTTAACACCAGTGTATTGACCTCGAATTGAGTTTTACAATTTATAATTTGTGTATACAGTGGTCCCCCTCTTATAAGCCCCCGCCCCCATGAGAGGCCACCCTCTGCACCAAAGCCACTTCCCCATGCAGCAAGAAGAGTATTTTCATTATATTCCATCCCCCTCCCGAGAGATTGGTAATCCCTGTTTTTGTGACATTTCTGGTGCACTTGGGATATCCTTACAAGAGACGACAACTGTATACAGTGTATGTTATACAAAGCCAATATTACCAAACAAATAAGAAATATTTGTATAATTACATGTGCATATTTTTCTTTTTTATGCGTGCTATCATTTCAAGAAAATATATACATATAACATTTACAATCCAATGATTCTGCACAATAAAAGCGAGCTTGTGGTTCTGGTGGGAGGGGTGGGGGCTTGCCTGTGAAACAGATTGTATTTTTATTGCTTGTGATTAATTTTAGTGTGCAAAGCACCATGGGCTGGTAAGCAGAAGGTCTGGTTCACAGACAATAGTGGAGCAGGATTCCAGAAGATTCAGTGTTGGTGTAGACGTCAGGTGTTAATAGCGCATGTCCGATAAAAGTGTATTGACCTACATAATTTATCATTTGTATATACTTACAGCGCCTCACCACCCCCACCCCCACGCACGACCCATCCATAAGACCCCCACGGACGAGAGGACGGCCGCTCTCTACGTGGCCACTTCTCCATGCAGCATGTATAGTATTTTCATCATATTTTCTCCCTCCACAGAGATTGGCCACCCCGCTCTTATAAGTGACATTTCTAGTGCATTTTGGGAGGCCTTACAAGAGGGGGATCACTGTACACCTATGAAGGATTTCAATTCAGGTGTCGATAAAAAAAATTATGAACCTATACTAAATTCAAGAGAAAATTTGAAATTGGAAATTACCTTCTTACTGTCAAAGAATATGTGCATATAACCTCAGAATTGAAACGGGGAGACATAGGTGACCACAAAAAACACCTTTGGAAAAAAGAGTTTGTGACATTTGTTAAAAAGTTGAAGATGAAATGCATGTAATGTTACACTGCAAAAATACGATTCTGAAAGTACTGTTTTACTTAATGAGATAACCGATATTTTTCCTACATTAACCACACTTGACTATCAAGAAAAATTTATATTTCTCATGAATTTGGATGATACAGAAAAAAATAAAATTGTAGAAACATATTTTGTGAATATTCTTAAGAAAAGTATTAAATTAGAACAGTTGTATTTGTGTGGTGCAATTAGTAAAGTTACATTCATTCATAGGCACGCCTCTGGGTTTTCTCGGACCTTAATTAGTTCAACAGGTGGTGGTGCACTTGTTTTTCTATTTTTCACGAATTTTTGTTTGTTTTGCCGATTTTTTACCACTTCTACAAAACTGTCACTCATATTGTATTGAAACTTGGTGGGAACATAGTTTGCGGGAGGAATAATCAAACTTGTTCATTAAATGGTGATACTCTCGGACCCTGATTTTTTGTGAATTTTTTAATTTGGGTACATGTCTTTTAATGCATGCACTCTTATTGATTACTGTGTAAGTCGGGGGGGTGTTTATTTATTTTTTTTTTTTATTTATTTATTTATTTATTTATTTATTTATTTATTTATTTATTTATTTATTTATTTATTTATTTATTTTGAAAAACATTTTCTTCCACAAACTGCTTGACCTCTTGTTTTCATATTGCATACAGGGTCACTTGGGTTCACTTGGCTCACATTTTGGCCAGCAGGTGGTGTTCAATGAATATTTGCGTGTAAGGCTATGTTTGACTTTTTCTCAAAAACGATTACACAGAATTGCACGAAATTTTATCAGAATGTAATCTTACTAAAGACGATGCATGTTAGCAAAATAAGGAGATTAAGTTAAGTTTTGACAAAAATTATGGAACATCAAATTTGGGGACTAAGTGTCGGTAGGTGCCAATATTATAATATTTAGGTATCTAGCAGCAATGCAGTGCATGTATGTTGCCGAACCGGGCACATGGATTTCTTTCCGTTTCTACACATGGCTATATGTTCCCCATATGGACCTTCACGAAAATGATGATGATGATGATGATGATGATGATGATGATGATGATGATGATGATGATGATGATAACGACAACGACGACGGCGATGATGATGCATTCTTTGGTAGGGAATGCATATATAGTGTTCAATAGAATTGTAGCATTTTGCTGACTCAGCACTTCTGACATTTGCTTACTTCTTGGTAACAGGGAATCCTGATTTTGGGTTTGTATTGTTTTTTTTTGTTTGTTTTTTTTTTGTTTGTTTTTTTTTTTTTTTTTTTTTTTGCTTTTGTTTTTTTGTTTTTGTTTTTGTTTTGTTTTTGTTTTGTTTTTGTTTTTAACGTACGTGCCTGTACGCGCACGCGCGCGCGTGTGTGTGTGTTTTCACTTTACTACACTTCTCAAAAACCATCGCGCAGATTGTGCTGAAATTTGGTGGAAAATGTAACTTATCGAAGAGTTTAACAAACTTGTTCACTCAGTTGTCATATTGTTTATCCTTTATATGTTATGTCACATTTTTTACTTCTCGTCCAAAACCGTAAGCCATATCGACTTTCGGCTTAGTCGGGATGTAACTTGGATTAGTTTCTGCTGAATAAGTTCAAATAGTCACGTTCCTGCATTATTTGGAGATATTTTGTGATTTTTATTTGTTTATTTGAATATAAATTCAATTCATGCAACATTTTCAGAAATCGAAGCTTTTGTACATGAACTCAGACAAAACTAGAAAAGATGATTTGCTTCACACAAATCCGTCTGTGTGCCTTCAAAAGTTGTAAATAGTAAATGCTACAACTTTTGTCCTTTGGTACTTCACACTCCATTAAGATTATTGCTGGATGGAAATTTCAAAGTCCAAATGGCTTGACCTTTGACCTTTACAGGTCACATGTAAAGTGCAAAAATGCACAGTGTTACAATACCCACAATTTAACCCAACACAAACCAAATCCCATGAAAATTGACCAAGTTATGGAAAGATGAAACTTTCAAAAGGCCAAATGACCTTGACCATTGCCTTTTAGAGGCTACATGTTCTTACAAAAATGTGCAGAGTTGCAATACCTACAATTTGAGTCCAGTATGATTAGAAGTGGATAGAAATTGGCCGAGCTATGGCTGCATGAAACTTTCATGGGTCCAAATGAAGATGACCTTTGACCTTTAGAGGTCACATGTAAGTTTTAAAAATGTGCAGTGTTACAGTAGCTACAATTTGAGCCCAGCATGATCAAAATTGGATAAAAATTGACAAAATTATGGCTACAAGAAAGCCACCGTCAATAGTGGCCTTTGATCTTGAAATGACCTTTGACCTTGAGATTACCTGTACCTGAAGTGAACCCTGGCCTTTAAAAAGACATTGTGACCTAAAATTGACCTTTGATCTTGATATGACCGTGACATTTGAGATGACCTTTGCCTTCCTATGATCGAACTCCTATACACTCAGAACCACATCTACTATAGTATATAATATTTTGAAGATTTAAAACTTTAATTAGCCCTCATTTGCATTATTTTGAAAAGCATGACCTTCATTATAAAAAGGCAAGACTTCATCTATAGAAGTATTTTTGTGCCAAGTTTGGAGTTTTTACCTATAATACTTTTCAAATGAAATGTCGGAAAAAAATGCAAAAAGAAAGAAAGAAAGAAACAAAGAAAGAAAGAAACAAAGAAAGAAAGAAAGAAAGAAAGAAAAGAATTCCTATAAAAACAATATGAGTGTTTTGGCACACAGACATAATGATTTTGAATTTAGTGTCACATGCCTGCAAGATTGTAACATAAAGGACGATTCTGATTTGTCATTAACACGACTGGAAGGTTATCTTTGTATAGGAAAAGGTCAAAGGTCTTTTACAAAAGGGGAACTATTTACTTAAGCCAAAAATATATAACTTCCGCCTAAAACCTGTTGACCTGAGATCCAATGTCTTGGAGAGTCAGTTCATTCAAGTCTACAGTGCAGGGATTCCAAAACCTATTAAATATATAATTTGTAATCTTTACAGACCTCCCAGGTCCATGCCGGAAAACTATAGATTATTTGTTGAAGTGTTCTCTCGCACCTTGTCCAGTTTTGAAGGATTTAACCAGGAAATTGTAATCTGTGGGGACTTCAATATCTATCTGCTTAAGACAAATGAACGTCCAATCTATCATGACTTTTTCGATGCAGTAATGGAACATGGTTTCTTTCCTAGGAAAACATATCCAACTCGATTCACGAATAAAAAAGGGATACCTATAGACAGTATAATATATAAATTAAATAATATTGCTTCCAACTCCGTATCTGGTATAATGGTTAAAAATTCGTCGATCAATCATGCTTCATTAACGTTGATATTTCGATGCGGAAAAACTATACGCCCAAAACGATTGAAATAAAACAATCAAAGCCATACTAGCATGACAAACTTCTATACGAAACTAGCGAATACTGATATCTTGAGGAAAAATATATAGTGATCCCTGTCAAAATGTCGAAATTGTATTTGCGGAATAATAGGCGAAAGTAAAAATATTTCCCTGTTAAATTTGTCAATTTTCATAAACACAAAAAGAGCAAATGGATAACAACCGAGATACTTCGATTCATTAAATTCAGAGACTCCTTATATAAAAGACTAATATCTATACCCACCGGTTCGCCACCGTTTACATTTTAAAAACTAACTTAGCTACATACAACAACATACTAAGTTAGTAGTATATCTGTACATTTAAATACAAAATAGTTATTGTTTCTAATATCTAAATCTAGATATAGTGTGAATATTTACCCCAACACTTTTGCTGTCTGTGGAGTCTTGTCCTGGTTTACTTCTTCAAGCTGTGTGGCAGTGCCACTCTATCTGTCTTGTCACGTATTGTTACATCTCCTACAAGTGTGTCCAGCAAGTATGTCGTCTGCTTTGTTGTGTGATGGCCAATACTTCTCTTTGTGCAAGAGGGATTAATATAGGGCTATGACCTGATTCCAAATTTTTGTTTTTCAATAAAATATGTTTAAACCACCATACTAAATAAATAGTGTCCGAAAGGCAAAAAATTATGAGGACACTTGTTTCACAAACTATGAAAATGACTTAAAAACATGGGCGACTATAACCGAGATATTACCTAAAACCAAAAAGAAAAAGAAGTTTCCTGAATTTTTCTGTGACAATGAATAAAACATTCATGATAAGGTTATAATTGCTAATTCCTTTATCACTTTGTTTTCACAAAAGTACGACGAAATCTTGCAAATAGGGTAAATAACCAAATGGTTTTAAGAAATACCTAACAAAAACCACATATGCACTTTTTAAATTTAGAAACATAATTAAATCTACATGATATAGATAAAGTTATTAACAAGTTGCAGCCCAAAACCAGTTGCGGAATTGATGGAGTATCGACTAAAATCTTGAAATTCATACATGAAGTTATTATTGAACCTCTCGCTATTATAATCAACTAAACATTGAACATTTGTATTTTTCCAAATAAACTAAAGGTTGCAAAAATTATACCGATATATAAAAATATGTGATGAAACACCGTATACAAATTAACGCCCAATCTCTATCCCACAAATATTTTCAAAAGTATTTTGAAAAAAATTTTTTCCTTATTTTTATCAACTATATGAATATTTTCCAACATTAATTTACAGTAGTCAGTATGGATTCTGTAAGGATCACTCAACAGAGTTAGTTACAGAGTAGAACTCAGCTGGTTGATAAGATAGTAAGACAAATGGATAATGGTAACTTACCTATTTGCCTCTTTCTCGATCTATCAAAAGCCTTTGATACTATTAATCATAAAAAACTACCAGCAAAGTTATCTTATTGTAGCATTAAAAATCAACCTGGCAACTCGAAAGATACTTGACAGAACGTAAACAGTATGTTGAATTTGACTGTACTAAATCCGACATGCAATCTGTAAAATCTGGAGTTCCTTAAGGGTCCATTTTGGGGCCTCTTCTGTTCATTATTTATGAATGAAATAGCATATGTTAGTGATATATTTGAGCTTCTTTTGTATGCGGGTGACTTCACTTCATCCACTATATTAAATTCATTCCATGTAAATAGACAAAAAGATACAAATGATGACCAAGCAGAGAATTAGGGAAAATAACCGGCCGGTTAAATGCCACAAACTACAACTCAATGTCACCAAAACAAATCATGGTGTTTCATCAACCAAATTAAAATGTCATCATGCCTGACATCATAATAAATCGATCTCAGGTAGAATACGTCGACATCTTTTATTTTCTTGGAATTTCTCTTGATGAACATTTCAGCTGAAACACTAATGTTGACAAAATCTGCAAAGAAATATCCAGAAATCTGGGAATCCTAAGTAAACTGAAAAATTATTTTTCCTTAACTGCTTAACTGAAAATTCCTTAACATTATCCTTAATATTATCTTCTCTTTACTATGGTATCCTCGGATAGGGGGTTTAAATGTTCGAAAAATGTAGTGCTACAGAAAAAAAAAGTAATTTGGATATTGTGGTGTCAAAAATATAATGCCCACACAGACCCAGTATTTAAGGCATTGAAACACCCGGAAAAAGAGGACTTTTTCATTATTTTCAAATCAAAATTTTATCACAAATTCATTAATGATAAACTTGTAGAAAAAATCTACAGAAGCTACCGTTTCATTTGAATCAAAACATACACAGATATAATATATAAAGCATATCAACACATCTTGCATGTACCATCTGGGGGACACCATACTCTTTTTTTGCTCCCCATCCGTATTGGACTTTCTCAATATTGATAACATTTTTTTATTTCCTCTTTTTGTTGTGATTTTCTCGTTATGTTCACATTTTCATGGTACTCAACACATTTTTCAGTTATAGTCAGATATTATGTTTACACTCTCAGACAAGTAGTGTCAGTGCTTGGCACAGTCAAAACAATGCTTGCAATACCAAAGTTAAATGAATTCTAGAGCATTCAAGATGTGCTGATATGCTACATCATACATTTCATTCGTGCATATTCCGGTTATAAATCTCTGAATGGAGAATTGATAATATTAAACCCCTTCTGTAATAACATAGATTAGGCTAAGTTTCATACTAACTTATATTTTAAGTTGTGAAAAAATATATTTGAGCATTCTAGGGCAAATTGTACAGATGAGATCAAAATTCAAAGGGCCCTACCCCCTAAATATGTAATTTTGGGGTTCCTTCCTATTTGGCTGAAAGGTGGACACAGGGTTGTTTCTATCCCACCAGCCCCATTGGATTATGGATCTGTATGCTTTGGCAGTGCATTCTAGGTGCAAATTACCGGGAATAGACCCTATGTTGCAAAAGTGGAGCTTTGTAGAAAACGTGGAATTATTGCAAAATGGCGGATTTTGGAGGTTGAAATTCATAGTCAGGTCACAAGATTATTTCTTGCTAATTTGGACCTACATCTTACTGCTTGCATCAGGAAAGTATTTTTGCAGTAGATGGCAAATTATTTTGTCATCACATTGCTTGTACAAAATTTGATCAAATTACATGTACATGACTTCTGGATATTTGGGTCAGCAATGGCTGACAGATCAGAAATGAAATGGACATATTGGATTACCATGGCCCTAATATTAGACTGGAATAATACCATAATGTGGATTTATATCTGTGGAAAGAGGACATATAAAGGCAAGAGATCGATCATAACACATCTTTTGTACGACTTTTTACAAATTTCTTATTTGTATGTGATACCGGTTAATATCATGGCCGCCATGTTGGATTTTGTGTATCTTGGTGACGTCACAGGCTAAGGCTTAGCCTGGAACCGAGGCTTGCTGGTAGCCAATCAATCTCATTCATGTCTCAGCATTTCCACTGTAGCTCTCATATTTCCTTTCAGGGTATGACATACAGGGTTAGACAAGTCCCAAACTTTTTACAGGATGGCAGGGCCAGTGTTTCAAGATTCCCACTGGCCCTAGTTTGCCCCCAATCATTCCGGTAAGCACATTTATTGTGACTGCGACAACATAATGACTGTAGTTATTTCTTTCAAGTTGGTTCATCACACATTTCAAATCTATACAGTGTAATTGTACATATTGGCGATCTCTGTTTCTTGAACTTGAGATGCCAGTGGACACAAGTATCATCTATAAGAATAAGAATGTATCCGTCTGAATGTACTGCCTCTAGCTTTAAATTATGTATTGAAGGCCAAACCATATAGAGCCGACACAACCAAACCAGAGAGGAACTACAAAGATCTAATATTTTACTAGTGTAACTGTCATCGTGAACAATGACAGACCTAAACTTTATTATTATTATTAAACTTAGTATGTAGTCATGCCAGTGAGATGTATCTAGAGTTGTGTATTACTCTGTTGTCGTGGGTGCGGTGTCGAAGGTCGGGAGCCCTCGCGTGCTGTTTGTGCGGTCGTTCGTGTGGTTTTTGCCCCGTCTACGCGTGGGATTCTTCGGTTCCCTGTGCCACCTTGCTAGCGTTGGTCTGCATACAGTCACAGCATTGTTTACATAGGAAGTGGCACTATAGCTTTATGGGCAAAGTGTCAGACAGACAGACAGGCAGGCCAATCCCAACCACCGCTTCCTCTAACCATGAGTATATAGTTCATAGGTTTAGGAGTTTGTCTTGTAACATTAAAGATCAGGCAGATCTTAATTCTTTATTCAGCTGGTAATGTAGACTTTTCACTATTGAAAGCCTATTGTCATATTGCCTTTACTTATATATATTGATACTCGAATCGCACGTGGTTGCGCGGGCACTACTTCCAGCGCCCGCCCGGCAAGTACACGAGTTCGACAATGGAGTAGAAAATTAAGTATGGGAATATTTCAACTCCTAACAGATAATCCCAGGGTTCACATAGGCCGTATGAGGTATGTAAAGAAACTGGAGATACTAAAGAATTCATCAAAACATTTATGTAAAGATTGTTGTCTCTCATGATTGTAAGGTGTGTAAGATTAAGATGTACGTGTTCAATGCTCTTTGTTCTACCATGCGGCTCCCACGTGCCGAATAGAGATTCTTATAAGGTGCTAAGATTCTTACAGATATTTTTAAGTTTAAGTCCGCATTTGCCAAATAAGTTTATTGGTGCGACATGCTGCATTGAATAGTGAACTGTATTTTGCTTTTTGAACTAATTTCAGTCTTTTACGGTGTTATGGACTTCAATGACAATGAAGATGTGCAATAAAGAGAAGTTCAACATCAGTAAATCTCGTGCTTGATTTGTGAACCTGCGGGGCCCCTTTACAACTAGTACTGTACATCCTCCCATTTGGACTTCTGACAGTTAAAATTCGAGTTCCTAAGTAACTTAAGGTATCCAGATACAAATGTATACATCTGTGTTTTTGCTGTTAAGTATACAATGTTGAAGTTGCATATGTTTGCTGTATCAATTGATTCACATACAGATCAACGAAATATCGTGCTTATTGAATAAAATCAATATGCCAACATAAAAGAACTAGATATATAGAAGGACGCCTATTTTAAATTCATTTCTCGGTAAAATCCATTCCGAAGTTCTAAAAATGATGCTCTTTTGTTCCAAACACCGTGAACCTAAAAAGCGTCCTCCAAATTGTTCCTGTTAGGCCCATATCGGGATGTAAGTCTTCAAGTTTGAAAATGAACGTTTTTGATCAAATTTTAATTTTGCTGTCTCATGATTTTACACATGATGCAGATAAGAACAAATTCACTGTTAAGTTTCATAGTATTTTGAAAACACGTATTTTGTTTTCCCATTTATTCCCGTAGGGTGTAAATCTTAAATACACCTAATAAAAAAGCCACTTCAAAGCACTTGCCTATGTTTCACTGCATTTTAAAAAAAGCACAGCAATTCTTTGACTGTGCCGCAACTGATAGCTTAAGACTAAACAATTCCAAAAATTGTACTTTCATAAACAAAACAAAAAAACAAACAAAAAATTAATGAAAGACAGCTCTGAAGGTGTACCAAGCGAAACTACACGGAGACGTTAAGAGGCGCAATGATTGGCCTCCTGTGACTGAAAAAGTGATCTGACATGTCTGTCGCTGGTTTCAAAATGAAATGGACAAAAGTCATAACCATAATGGCAACATCAGTTGCATGAGATACAATATTGCGTAGACCAAACCTTTGATGTTATATATATTTCGTTTTAATACCCCCCCCCCAAAAAAACCCCACGGAGAATGTCTATTGAAACATGATGATTATATATGAAAGTATGAACAGTTTAAAGATCATAGATGTTCAGATATACTCCAGATACTAAATCTAATTTGAGAGCGGCTGTAATATGCCAAGCTGTTTGATTTTATCTTCAATATTTTATTCTCCATTATTATTATTATTATTATTATTATTATTATTATTATTATTATTATTATTATTATTATTATTATTATTATTATTATGATGATGATGATGATGATGATGATGATGATGATGATGATGATTATCATCATCATCATCATCATCATTATTATTATTATTATTATTATCATCATCATCATTATCATTATCATTATCATTACATCGCAAAGGGGGTTCAACTGCACCCACCCACACCCACCCCGATCCGCAGGTGTGACTTCCTTCTCAGCTGGTCACTGGCTGAATGATTGAGCCTGCATCATCTACACACCACACCATAAATTGCTAGTACTATGAAATCCACATCCAAGAAACCAGTGTAATTACTAAAATTCAAATGTATAATGTCACGT
This sequence comes from Hermodice carunculata, assembly GCA_964020975.1. NCBI lineage: Eukaryota > Metazoa > Annelida > Polychaeta > Eunicida > Amphinomidae > Hermodice > Hermodice carunculata. The sequence continues at coordinate 59,346,102 of OZ026612.1, forward strand.
TTACAAAGGTACAGCTAGCTGCTGCAACCACTAGCCCAGCATCACATGACATATGATGAATAAGCTTTATTGTACATACACTGATACATGGTCAGTATTGTACAGCATAGAAATAATATTACGAAACACATGGTTTCACGACAAACCGAGAGAAATAACTTAACTTCATGTACTAGCACATGTTTACAAAGAGCCACACCTGTTTGTGGCAACCAAGATGGAACATAATATTAATTGTTTTTGCATCTCAAATGCCGAGTTTACAAATGACAGTGTTTGTCTTATGATATAATGGTCACCCTGTGAACCAGTCAATAAAAAAATCATCCTCAGATAGATTTATGCAGTCATAATTGTGTAATTTTACATTCAGGCCATTTCTTGTTTGATTGCACCAATTACAGCGGGGTAAGAAATATGCTCATCCTCTGTTTGATGATTATTACAGTTTATGCATATTCTATTCTGAGGATCAGTTTTCCTGTAACGTGGAGTCTCCATTTTCAAATCATGTACACCTATTCGAATATACATACTTGAGCGGTTAGTGTTGTTTGAGGGATGTGCAGGGTACGGTCTCCAGAAAGTAAGAATTTTTACTTACCGTAAATATTTATTGATTTTGTGCACTGAACATAAACTGAAGATCTGCATTTCCTTGTTCTTTCACCTGTTGACAAGACAAGTTGATTACATCCGACCTGTTAATGCGTTACGGTCGTATGATACCAGCTCACAAGTCACCATCCCATTTGCCTTCAACTGTCTCTTGCAGTCTTGCCATCAGATGTCGCCAGCAGATAGGTTCATGTGTTTTCAATGAATGCCGGACCATGCATGTGCATCATAAAACATTTTATCATACATGAAAGCTCTCCAAACAGCCCGTCTCAGTGTATCTTGCCATTCAACTCATTATTGAGCCCCGTTCTGGTCTAGGGGTATCGAGAAATGTTTTGTGCAATTTTGATGCAAATCGCCAAGCGGTTTAATACAGGAACGTCTTTGCCAAAGAATAAATAAATACTCAGGACTCAGGACAAATACATAGATAGAAGCAGATACAAAATAAAAATGAAATGCTTTTTCAATATAGACTTCATGATGAGGGAGACTTCTATTAAAACAAATATTTGTCGCTGTCATAGGAGCTACCCTGTTGCTTTCTTCTAGTAAGAGTTTAAATTGCAGTTGCAATATGTATAAACATTTACTATCAATGCAGACGAAAATCATGACATGTCTGGATTCAGGATTAAAAAGGGTACAGTTATAAATAGCTACCAATTAATGAAGTTGACAAACATAACAATTCTGAATTGAACATTTTCTTGTTATTTTTCTATAAAGTAATTTTTGGCATAGTTTACCATACCCTGTAACCTGAGTATGAATGTTTTCACGAATAAAGTCTGGTATTGTGTTGATAGTATCTGGTATATTTTTCCTTTTGCATTTTTTGGGCAAAACTATGAATGTATCTTAATGTGAGGATATTGCCGGATTGTCTGGAATTATATCTGTGTATGTTTTGATTCAAATGAAACGGTAGCTTCTGAAGATTTTTTCTTGAAGTTTATCATTAATGAATTTGTGATAAAATTTAATCTGAAAATAATGAAAAAGTGCTCTTTTTCCGGGTGTTTCAATGCCTTAAACACTGGGTCTGTGTGGGCATTATATTTGTGACACCACAATATCCAAATTACTTTTTTTCTGTAGCACTACATTTTTCGACCATTTAAACCCCCTATCCGAGGATACCATAGTAAAGAGAAGATAATATTAAGGATAATGTAAAGGAATTTTCAGTTTAGCAGTTAAGGAAAAATGATTTTTCAGTTTACTTAGGATTCCCAGATTTTTGGATATTTCTTTGCAGATTTTGTCAACATTAGTGTTTCAGCTGAAATGTTCATCGAGAGTAATTCCAAGAAAATAAAAGATGTCGACACATTCTACCTGAGTTCGATTTATTAAGATGTCAGGCATGATGACATTTTTATTTGGTTGATGAAACACCGTGGGTTTTTTTGGTGGCATTGAGTTCAGTGGTAGTTTATGGCATTTAACCGGCCGGTTATTTTCCCTAATTCTCTGCTTATTCATCATTAGTATATTTTTGTCTATTTACATGGAATGAATTTAATATAGTAGATAGAGTAAAGTCATCCGCATACAAAATAAGCTATATATCACTAGCATATGCTATTTCATTCATGTAATGAACAGAGAAGGCCCCAAAATGGACCCTTGAGGAACTCCAGATTTTATAGATTGCATGTCGGATCTAGTACAGTCAAATTCAAAATACTGTTTACGTTCCGTCAAGTACCTTTCGAGTTGCCAGGATGATTTTTAATGCTACAATAAGATAACTTTTCGGGTAGTTTTTTATGATTAATAGTATCAAAGGCTTTTGATAGATCCAGAAAGAGGCAAATAGGTAAGTTACCATTATCCATTTGTCTTACTATCTTATCAACCAGCTGAGTTATACTGTAACTAACTCTGTTGAGTGATCCTGATAGAATCCATACTGACAACTGTAATTTGATTTATTTTTTGGAAAATATTCATATAGTTGATAAAAATAATGAAAATTTTTTTTTCCAAATACTTTTGAAAATATTTGTGGGATAGAGATTGGGCATTAATTTGTAAACGGTGTTTCATCACATTTTTTATGTATCAGTATAATTTTTTGCAACCTTTAGTTTATTTGGAAAAATACAAATGTTCAATGTTTATTTGATTATAATAGCGAGAGGTTCAATAATAACGTCTTGAATGAATTTCAAGATTTTAGTCGATACTCCATCAATTCCACAACTGGTTTTGGGCCGCAACTTGTTAAAAACTTTATCTATATCATGTAGATTTAATTATGTTTCTAAATTTGAAAGTGCATATGTGGTTTTTGTTAGGTATTTCTTAAAACCATTTGGTTATTTACCCTATTTGCAAGATTTCGTCGTACTTTTGTGAAAACAAAGTGATAAAGGAATTAGCAATTATAACCTTATCATGAATGTTTTATTCATTGTCACAGAAATATGCAGGAAACTTCTTTTTCTTTTTGGTTTTAGATAATATCTCGGTTATAGTCGCCCATGTTTTTTAAGTCATTTTCATAGTTTGTGAAACAAGTGTCCTCATAATTTTTTGCCTTTCGGTCACTATTTATTTAGTATGATGGTTCAAACATATTTTATTGAAAAACTAAAATTTGGAATCGGGTCATAGCGCAAAATATCTCCAAATAATACAGCAACGTGATTATTTGAACTTATTCAGCAGAGACTAATCCAAGTTACATTCCGACCAAGTCGAAAGTCGATATGGCTTACGGTTTCGGACGAGAAGTAAACAATGTGACATACCATTCCAGCCCCCATTGACTTGCATTGCGATCAACAGTATGAAGTAACCAACAATTACACAAATTGAATAATTCATTACATATAAAGGATTAACAACATGACAACTGAGTGAACAAGTTTGTCAAACTCTTCCGTAAGTTACATTTTCCACCAAATTTCAGCACAATGTGCGTGATGGTTTTTGGGAAGTGTAGAATTGTGAAAACACACTCACACACGCGCGCGCGCGTACAGGTGCGTACGTTAAAAACAAAAGCAAAAAAAGAAAAAAACAAAAACAAAACAAAAAATTCAGGATTCCCTGTTACCAAGAGGTAACCAAATGTCAGATTTGCTGAGTCAGCAAAATGCTACAATTCTATTGAACACTATATATGCATTCCCTACCAAAGAATGCATTTTCATCACCATCGTCGTTGTCGATATCATCATCATCATCATCATCATCATCATCATCATCATCATCATCATCATCATCATTTTGGTGAAAGTCCATCTGGGGACATCTAGTTATGTGTAGAAACGGAAAGAAATCCATGTCCCAGGTTCAACCACATACATGCACTACATTGCTGCTAGATACCTAAATATTATAATATTGGCACCTACCGACACTTAGTCCCCAAATTTGATGTTCCATAATTTTTGTCAAAACTTAACTTAATCTCCTTATTTTGCTAACATGCATCGTCTTTAATAAGATTATATTCTGATATAATTTCGTGCAATTCTGTGTAATCGTTTTTGAGAAAAGGTCAAACATAGCCTTACACGCAAGAATTCATTGCACACCACCTCCTGGCCAAAATGTGAGCCAAGTGAGCCGGTATGCAATATGAAAACAAGAGGTCAAGCAGTTTGTGGAAAAAAATTGTTTTTCAAAATAAATAGATAGATAGATAGATAGATAGATAGATAGATAGATAGATAGATAGATAGATAGATAGATAGATAGATAGATAGATAGATAGATAGATAGATAGATAGATAGATAGATAGATAGATAGATAGATAGATAGATAGATAGATAGATAGATAGATAGATAGATAGATAGATAGATAGATAGATAGATAGATAGATAGATAGATAGATAGATAGATAGATAGATAAATGAAAGAATGACCCTCCCCCCCGACTTACATGGTAATCAATAAGATTGCATGCATTAAAAGACATGTACCCAAATTCAAAAATTCACAAAAAATCAGGGACTGAGAGTATCACCATTTAATGACCAAGGTTGATTATTCCTCCCAAAAGCTATGCATAAAAATAACAAAATCATCATCCAAACTGCTTACTGCAACAAGCTCTGAACTCTAGAACTGCTTGTGTACTTCATCCTTCACTTTTGAGTTAAACAGTGTCTTCATTATTTTCCTCTGGGCTGTGGCCCCGTGTTGTTCACAGCTACATCTGCTGCCTTTTTTATGTAACTATGGCCAACACTAGACTTAAATTTCCTTCTGCATCATACATCTTCCTGCAGTTATCTTTAAAGTGCATCAGTTGCAGCTTACTTCAATCAGAACACACTGCAACATCCAAATTATGTTTGTCTTTTTGGTCCCTGTCCAATTTGTTTTTGGTTTTTGGCAGTTGTCTCCAAAGATGAAGACTCCGTTGCTTTCACCATTGATAAGATGAATTCATTATCAAGTCCAACATGACCAACAACCTTTGCTTGTGTACTTGGAAGGAATTTATCTGTTTACTGTTACACTGAATCCTGGGTGGTCTCTGGTCCTTTGGCCAAGTCTGGCTCAGACACTAGGCTAGCTGTGCTTTCTGGCCTGGCTAATTCTAAAGGTTCTTCATAGGAGTTGTACAATTTTCCAAAGTGGTTGAGCAACTGTAGCTCGTGCTCTGTATTGCTACCACACAAAAAGGTTTCCTTTGACACGCAATGGTGTACCCCAAGATGATATTCTTCAAGGGCTAGCTCACATTTTTCGAGTTTCAATGGGTCATATCTATCCAACTTCTTAGCCACACCAAGCTTCTTGAGCTCTGCCAAAGCACTCGCATCACCAGACCACAGTCGTTTTATCATGTCTTTCAAGTTAGCATGAAGTTTTGACAGTTGTTGCTGCTTATTTTTCAATCTCTTCGTGTGCGCTTTGACTTTTTTGGCTTGTGCCTTTTGATTTACTTCAGCCTGTTGCAGGACAATCATTTTCCACTGATTTGCTGCTGAAATTATTTGTTCACAGCGGTTTTGTATTTCCTTACCCAGCTGACTTTCTTGCATATGAAGTCTCTCCTTCCAGCTATCTTCTTGTTGAAGAACCTCGTCCCATTTATCAATGCTATCCTTGATCTTGTCCATCAGATCCTCGGAATCTTGTGCTCTGGACTTCATCGCATCCTTCAAGTCGCACACTTTATGATTCTTGTGCAGTGAATTTGGCTTGTTCAATATATCTATCATGCAGTCTGCGCACAAGGGTTCCGAACACGTCATACAACAGAACATCGCGGTCTTTTGACTGTGAATGGTACATGGCATTGTCACCGCTGCATCAGGATCCCCTTGGGATGTGGAAGTACCATGTTCCATTGGTTCCAACTTGGGGCTGGTCAAAGACGCAGGCCATAATGGCGCTATCACTTTCACTTTCGGAAATGGGACAAGGCAGTGCGAACGGGTTAGCTTCGTTCTACCGTGAGCAGCTTCACAGTCTGAACAAAGGTGGTCCTCACATTCCTTGCAGAATACAACCGCATCTACAGATTTACTTTCTTCTAAACAGTTATCACACAGGCGATCAGAGCCAATACTTGTCAACGCTTCATCCAAATCCAACTTTGATAACAGGAAACTTTGTCCACGGTCCATTGCCATTTCAAACACCGCAGTACTGTGGGCTCACAAATGCACAAGACTAGTCTCAAATGTATATTTTGTAGGGAAAGCCTAAGATGAAAGTACTTGACACCCAAAACGCATCCGAGAAATTAGTGTCACAAACAGGTCACCAATAAATCCATAGCCTAGTGCCCCACAGGTACGAAGCAAGATGGACTTTGGATGGCCGCCGCAGGTTTGATCACCAGTTTGGTCAGATAGAACGGGAACAGCACTCGATGTTTCTAACTATAGAATTAAAGGGCCTATTCGTTTAAACAAAAACTGATTTCAATTTCATGAAATGGTGTCTCCTGATAGGTTATGTAAGTTTCAAAATAAGAGATAATATAAGTTTTATTTCAGACTAATAAAGTCCATAGAAGACATTTCATAAAATACAAAAATATGGGCATATATACCGCTGTTATAAGAGTAAGTTCAACTAGAAAAGATAATTTGCTGCATGGCAAATCAGTGTGTGCATGTCTTCAAAGCATATTGGTATGGCAAAGTGCAACTTGTCCATAATACAGGAGTAGAAGCTGGAATGGCATCTCTATCTATTATAGCTTTGAAGTTACTCAAGATTTAAAATCTGTAATGGTGATACTTAGCATAATTCAAATTGCGACAACTTTGGTTTTTAATTCATTAGGGGCGCAATGCTCAACACCCCCCTAGTACAACAGGAAAACAGGCCAGGATTCATGCAACTAGAAGTTCTAGTACCAAACAAAAGACAGAAACTTGAGGAGGACAAAGTGTACAAATTCTGTCCAGTGACACAAAAGCAGAGGAATGACATTTGCAAGAGAATGAAATTGAATATTCAGAAACCAGTGTCTTTTGGCATTGCGACAGATCAAAAAGGAATCCGGAGAAGCCAGAAAACAAAGAGTGATGGGAATTGTTTTTTCCGCTGTCTCCCCTTTGTTTTGACAGGGAGTAAGGAGCAGCATGGCGTCATCAGAGAGTCACTTGTTTCTCATATATGAGAATTTGAGGCATACTTAACTAAGCACATGAATGATTGTATGGATTCGTCAAATATTATGGTGGATGGAACATGGGCGACTGATGCTGAGATATTGGGTGCAGCATCTATGCTGGGCTATGATATCTATGTTTTCACGCATATACCTGGAGAGGATCACCCAAAGTGGATGTGGTTTCCACATCAATTTGCAATGAGTACAAGTGAATATTCAAGCAATGCAGTGTACTTAAGCAACATTGGACATCATTTCAATGTTGTTTTGGGCATGTGCAAATTAACAGTTGGAGTAATAATGATAATACAGGAACAGACAACATGTATAAATATTCATATTTTAATTGAGATGGAGCACTTATGTGGAAAAAATGTTACCTCCTGATGTAACCTGGAACCTTTTTCATCTGGCATTTTCATATACATGTGCTGAATTGAAGTGGACTTATTACCAGCTCACTTAAACTTAATGATTTATACTTTATGGATGTGCAAAGTTGTGCATTGTCAAGTAAATGCAAAAAGTGACTTTGAAGTGGACTTGTTACCAGCTCACATAAATGATTTTGCTCCTTTACATGAACATTGCATATTTCAACTGCAGGCAAGGAAAATACATTTGTAGTTACTTTATGGATATGCAAAGCTGTGCATTGTCAAGTCATGGAGCTATTATAGCTCCATGGTCATGTAATTGCAATGAACAGTACTTCTCACATTAGTGACTTCAAAATGGACTTGTTACATAAAATTATTGATACTGTCCCCTACTGTTGCATATTTCAACTGTACATGTAGGTAAGGAAAATAGAACTTCACTTTATGGATATGCAAAATTGTGCATTGTCAAGTAAATGTAATGAATAGTACTTCTCACAAGTGCCTTGAGGAAAAACTTGATTCTAGAATGTCCACATGAATTTATTCTGTTCTGACTTGCACCTTCAAACATATTTTATTTCTTGCAGTTTAGATGCATACATGTATTTAGATTACACATCTGACGTTAAAGATTTTCTGCAAATTATTCTTTCATTTTTCAGTGTGTAGGCCAGGTGTAAGAAATAGTATAGAATATGTAGGCATGTGAAATATCCTTCCAATAACTTGATGGGTGCAAAGTTGTGCATATATCAAGTAAATGCAGTTACATGTATTGATTCTGTAGCTGTCCAATCCTTTATTAGATCAACTAAATATATTGACTCAATGATTTATTGAATATTTGTGAAGTTTAACATTTGAAATTCATAATGCATATATGCAATTGACTCTTGAGACATATATGGTCAATATGTTTCAGATGAACTTTTATGCCACTATGATGAAATGGGTCTAATAAACTTATGATTGTGTCCAGCAAATCAAAGAACCAAATGAAAATTGTATTATCGCTGTTGTCATAGTTATTCCAAGTTATTGAACACATTAAGTTCCATTTATTACTCTTATAGTTATATTATATTTCATGTAAATCACAATATTATGGTAAAATGTGTTGGGGGTCACTTTTGGACTGGGTGGGTCCCATTTAGGCTAGCCTGAAAGTTACCCGGGATCACTTCTTGGCTAGCCTAGAAGTGATGGGAGTCACTTCAAGGCTAGCCTAGAAGTGATGGGGGTCACATCTAGGCAGGGTCACTTCCAGGCTGCTACACTGGTTTATTTGCCGACGTGTGTGCCACAACCATGCATCATAGATGGTGTGACTTCTCAATATACTGGCATGACATGTAAAAAGTTTTGTAAAGTAGGCCTACGGCCTTTCCTGTAGAAAATAAATATGATTTTAGTTTCTTGTTTTGACGGTGTCACCCCAAAGCGAGCAGGGTATACCTATTGACGTGGACCACTCTGACGGTCTCTGTATTACAAAGACCTCAGGCGTCAGGCATCGTAGGCATGCTGGTACTTGAATGAAAGGTCGGTTTACAAGGAATATGAATCTAGCATCATCTTGTCAATTTATTCAGAGCACATCGAGTTCAATTTGTCGAAATATTGCAATTAAAGAGCTTTAGATTATATGGAATTAACGTTGTCTGACTGCAACTTATATTTGCAGTATGTGATGCAGACTCAAACCTAAACCCCTTGACAGCGGTCGAATAGCCTCAGACCCTATGCCTATCATATGGTTCTCTACCTATTCTCTCATAGGCCTATTACCCGTGTCGTACAAACAATTTGTAGGCCTAGGCCTATTAAAACTGTCAAATATGTCAGATCTACCTTTTCAATGTTCTTAGATTTGAGAGTTACCAAATAAACATCTCAGAGGACTAAAACCACAATTCATTTATACACTGAAGCTGGTTCCATCTGCTGATCAGGGTAAAAATCATCACAAAGGAGCAAAAGAGGAGAATCTCGCCTTAAGGGGTTTAACAGAACTACGTCCGAGGAGGATTCGACGTTCCACTGAGCCCACTCCAGACTAGGTTCCATTAGCTCATTCCATACCAGTCCCTGATATTAACGTATATTTACCTAGATTTAAGATGACCATTGCATATTTAAATTCTTCAGGAAAAGAGCTTCCGTTCAAGTACCAACATGCCTCTCATCTAAAGTCAGTGGTTTTGGCACTGCCTGGCAAGTCATGTTGCAGCTGCCGCAAGGGCATCTGCAGCATGACATGCCAGTCAGTGCCAGAACCACTGACTAAGGCCTGTGACCATAGTATGGAATGAGTTGAGGCTTGACAACCGCCCATCCCCTCCTTCGACGGGCATGGTTTCAACCAACCAAGCTTTCGTGGAATGAGCTCAATTTAACGTCCAATCCTCCCCAGAAGTAAACAACGAGACTTTGTCGACTTAATGCCTGCATACACCTCAGCCTTGAGTCTTATACCGGGCTATATTATAATCCATGCGCTTTGCTTTTTAGCCATTAGTTAAGAAACGAGGGTCGATTTTGTGAGTGTTATGGCATAATGATTCGGGTGAGTAAAGCTGGCACGCTAGTGCGCCTTGGCCGATGCCAGCTTCAATAACCCCCGTCATTATGCCATAACAAATACAAAAGGAACCCTTATTGCTTATATTTATATTTATGTCTGTGTGCCAACACAGACATATTGCTTTTCTGGGAATTCTTTCTTTCTTTCTTTACAGACAAATTTGTCCGACATTTCATTTGAAAGGTATTACGCGTAGAAACTCCAAACTTGGCACAAATATACTTCTATAGATGAAGTCTGGCCTTTTTATAATGAGAAGTCATGCTTTTCAAAATTATGCAAATGAGGGCTAATTAAAGTTTTAAATCTTCAATATCTTATATACTATAGAAGATGTGGTTCCGAGTGTATAGGGGTTTGATCATAGCAAGGTAAAGGTCATCTCAAATGTCAAGGTCATGTCAAGGTCAAAGGTCATGTCAAGGTCAAAGGTCAATTTTAGGCAAAAATGGCATTTTTGAGGTCAAGGTTCACTTCAGATTAAGGTCATCTCAAGGTCAAAGGCGATGGTGGGTTTCTTCTAGCCATAACTCGGTCAATGTTTATTCAATTTTGATCATGTTGGGCTCAAATTGTGGCTATGGTAACATTTCACATTTTTGTAATTTACATGTGACCTCTAAAGTTCACAAGTCAAGGTCATTTGGAACTTTGAAAGTTTTGTCCAGCCATTACTTGGCCAATTTCCATCCAATTCTAATCATATTAGACTCAAATTGAGGGTATTGCAACACTGCACATTTTTATAAGAACATGTAACCTCAAAAGGGCAAAATTCAAGGTCATTTGGCCCTTTGAAAGTTTCATCCTGCCATAACTTGGTCAATTTTCATCCCGATTTGGTTCATGTTGGGCTTAAATTGTTGGTATTGTAACACTGTGCAATTTACATGTGACCTGTAAAGGTCAAAGGTCAAGGTCATCTGGACTTTGAAATTTGCGTGCAGCCATACGCTTAATGTAATGTGAAGTACCAAAGGAGAAAAGTTGTAGCATTTAATATTTACAACTTTTAAAGGCACACGGACCGATTTGCTTTGAAGCAAATCTTCTTTTCTAGTTTCCCCTTAATTTTTCTGTTCAGTTACACGAACTTTAGCACACAGAAAGACGACCAGAAACTGATTTGCCCAGCATGTTTACGTGTTGAGTTCCGGAAACCCAGGTGGGCGTGGCTTATTGGAATGTGGGCGGGACACATGTGTTATGGTCCGATAACACACAAGGCTCGTGTGTTATGATCTCATAACACACCAGGCTCTCTCCTATACTTGCAATGTTAAAAGTTAGGTTGAATGTATATATAATGAAATTGGCAAACACACACTGTTTTGGCTAGTCATTTATTTCATTCCGGGGACATCAACAGTATCAAAGAATCTAATGCATTTCATGTGGTGCATCAAAGTGAAATTAAAACTGTGCATCTCGATTAAACACATTCGGGCCTTCTCGGGAGTCAATTGTACACAATACGTGCTGGTTATACTCTCAGAAATTAACAAATATCCCCACTTAAGTTTTAAAACTTGTGTGGATGTTCATAATGGTGCTGAACGATTCGTTCCAAGTGCCCGCCTGCTCTACATACAACTTCAGCCATTCTTTTCCAACAAATACACACTCAAAGTGGTTTCTTTGTATAAGGAGTAATACCTTATACGATGCATTTTTTGATAATGTAAAAGTTTCAAATTATAAAAGCATACATTAGCATAATCAGAGTAATCTGTCCCCCAAGAAAAGCTGACAGCACCATTTTATAATTATAACTTACATCTATCTTATGAAACATCTTTTACACTACCCCCTGGAAAACAAATGTTTTCAACAGAAAATAAAACAAAATCCAGAGTTAATTCTACCAGTTTGTTATTTACTAACTTTGTAGATACTCTATTGAAAAATACCCGTTATCCAATGTTCAGTCAGGTAAAGTTTTACGCCCCCACCATGTATCTATTAGCTGTGGAGACTGGTACACTACATGTTTATGAAAGAGCAGTATCTAAACAACAAACCTCACGCTACCCAGACGAAATACTACCGCTACTTTTCTAATGTACAGTTCTCTTAATCACTTATTTCTCCAATAGAACTTCAATTTGGTGCGTATTAGCCCTTTTTAGACATAAGAGGAAGGAAATCCAGAATGGGTGGCCCATTGGGGATTATGTTGGGATCACTCGTTATTGGGAAAACATGAAAATCAAACAACTACTCGAGATCCCAACGTTGTCCTCAATCGGCCACCCATACTGGATTCTTTGTGTTTTCGTTTTCAGAAGACCTGCCAGTGCACAAAATGCTTTTAGCGACATAGGTTTCTGTCAGTTTTACCTGCGGCTACACATTTAACTTCCTGCAGCTGCTTTGGCGGGTGATGACTATGGTTGTTTCCGTTACAAACTGGAAGAGATATTTCTGTAATATGTACACAAACCAACTTGTCCGTAATCAAAAGTTGTATAAGCCTCACAAAATACTAATACTGACTCCAATGAATTCAAAACACAAACTTAAACAACAGTTACTGGTATTATATACCTAGATAATGTGAAAGCTGTGTTAGATTTCGACAAGGAGAAATCAAGACACATTTGAACTGACATTAACATTTGTGATCACCACTGCACTGGACTTTTGAACACTAATATCGTCCAACATCAAACATAAAGTCATCAAGGCGATAGAGCAGCATATTTCAGAGCATTGCATCTTTGCATCCAAAGTAGGTTAGTAGAGTTAACCCAGACCAGTTCGCATGTGTTGTCACAGTGCCTTTTATCACTCCATCATTCCGACCAATGATATTGCATGAAAGACCTCCCCATTTTGCTGTTTTGACACCACTGTCAATGTGGACAACATCCTCTTGAATTGGGTACATTGTCGTCAGATGAATCGACACATTGCTGCAGGTGACATGTTTCAATCAGTAGTTGACTCCCTTATTCGAGTAATATAGTGCAGCTTGTTTAAAATTATATTCATCAGGAACGCTTCCGACCTCGATCCACGTTTCATGGCAGATTCACATTTGCGATTGAACACCGCTGCAGTCGATGTCAAAGCCAAATTGCATTTAAATTCAGTGTATTGATGCAATTGGGCAGCCTCAAATTTTACTTTCCTGGGCCTGTGGCTGGGGTATTCTAACTGGATGTTGTGATTTTGGTCGCATCTGTTGTCTGATGAAGGAGCAGTTGATTACAACATCTTGACCAGGTGTTGACTGTCTGGATAAAATAAAAGAACAGCTTTCAATTGATACTAAGACACGTTGCCAAGATAAATACAACGAAATAGGCCGAACTGCCTCAGAGACAACAGTGATTTGGTTCCACTTCTTACAAACTTCTGACACGCCAGAAACAGATATGCAACCACGCTTGAATATCTTGCAAAATATGTCACTCACTATGGAGGAAACTTTCAACTTTACTATTGGCTGCATCAAGAAATATATTTTTTGCCAAAAACTTACAAACATATCTGAAACACTTCAATAGTATTACAACTATAAATGACAACACAACAACCACACTACCAAAAATATACAATGGAAAACAAAAAGAGAGGCATGGGGAACAAATCAAAACTGCCCTCTGGTGGTAATACTTGAACCCAAAACTAAAGCTGTGTCGTGTATCACATGAAAGTCTTCTAATTTCGTACTAAATGTGAATTTTTCCATATTAAAAAAAGAATATTTTGTGAAATTTTCTATTATTTTCTCAAAAAAAAATTAACAGTGGGCCGAAAATTTCTTGCAGTTAGATAAAATATGTGTCACCTTCAATTGTTCAGAATGTTTCACATTTCTCTCCTCAAAAGGTATCTTAATAGGTCTTTTGTGTCTTCCTGTTTATATATATATATATATATATATATATATATATATATATATATATATATATATGTATATGTATTAGTGTAGGATTCATGTAAAAATATTTTGACCTTGCCATTGTTTATACTTTAAGCCTTGACACGTTCCAAGTCAATTCCATAAGTAACAAGAAGAGTCTCTGTCAACTAAAATCATGTAGGCCCTATACACGGTACCTTGCACATCAATATGCGGTAGATTCCGTGTTGTGTCCGTTGCCACTGGTTTGTTATCTAGGAAAGCATGATGAGGTTCGACTGTTGTCGTTGTGTTGCCACGAACTCTTGAGGGTTGACAGTTAATATCTTCTTCTCGAACGTGAGCCACGTCAGACGTCCGTAAAGAGTTCAGAGTGTAAAAACCTGGCAATAAACGCACATTAATATCGCTTTTCATCTGCCTGCAGACATAACTGTACACTAATTACTTTAAAATTATTTATTTTCATATTTAATTTGATGTAAATGTGAGGCAAGTTTTGATGATAGTCACCATCTTTTCAAGTGCCCCTATTTGGCATCAATTAAACTTTTACAAATTTTGTTTGTGGTTCATCGGGTGAACCTACAGCACAAACCAATAAATTAAAGTTAATATATCACCCCTACCCATAATACCTTTGAAGACATTCAAGATTCAAATGGCCCTAATTTGCATTATTTTCAACATGTTCACTCCCCTTAATAAAAAGGCAAGACTTTATGCATGGAGATATAATCATACCAAGTTTAGAATTTCTAAGTGTTATAGTATTCGAGAAAACTGTTGGACAAAATTGCTGTCGAGAGAGAGAGAGAGAGAGAGAGAGAGAGAGAGAGAGAGAGAGAGAAAGAGAGAGAGAGAGAGAACAACATATTTGTGCTAGCACACAGACATAATGACGGCTCAAATTTGTGAACACATTTAAAGCCCTTCTTTTCCTTCAAAGTGGTGGGGGGTATTTTATTTTATTTTATTTTATTTTATTTTATTTTATTTTATTTTATTTTATTTTTATTTATTTATTTATTTATTTTATTTATTTATTTATTTTTATTGCCAAGCATATTTGGTGAACATCTGGTTAAGACGTCCCCCACAAATACAGAGCCAAACAGACAGAAACATGATTGAAGCACCACTCAGTGACGCAAATTTTAAAAGGGCGAGGCAATGGCATCGAGGGACTGGAAAATGTGGATGGACGGTCTATGGGCATTCAGTTGCAGCGTATCATGAAGCTCCGTTTGACAATTCAGCTGTGATGAGCATGGAGCATGCTTTAGTTTGAACTCTCTTACGGTATTTACGACTTTTACATTCTATAGGAAAGGTATAATTCGGTTTAGAATAAGTCCTCGTAATTTGAAGATAGAAATTGGAAGGAAGAAAAGAACTGGAAAAAATATAACCAGATGACAGAAAATGCGCATACATATACAAAAAAGCTCTCTCTCTCTCTCTCTCTCTCTCTCTCTCTCTCTCTCTCTCTCTCTCTCTCTCTCTCTCTCTCTCTCTCTCGCTCTCTCTCTCTCTCTCTCTCTCTCTCTCTCTCTCACACACACACACACACACACACACACACACACACACACATGTATAAGTATACCTGCATAGCCACCTGTCTGCATTAGGCGAGAAACTGTCTTACGGATCAGCTCTCGCCCATAAGCAATAACTTCATACCACAGCGTGTCCCCACGTTGCCAGTTCTTACGGGGCCGCAAGAAGAAGGCATTCTTCTCTCTTGTGTCGGGGCTGTAAAGGAGAAATATTATAAAAGGTGGACAGCTTTTGACTGAAGTTGTTGAAAAAAGTTCAGACTAATGATTAAAAGCGAACAAACACAGCAACACACAAAAATGGAAAAGGGATACATTCTGTAAACCAATGTAATAAAGCGGAAACAATATGGAACACTATGAAAGCATCTATTGTCTCTCTTCCAGTTTCATAGATATTTTTACCTGTGTATGAGGGTTCTTTATTATTGAAATTACGTTGGAAGTTTGACATTTCAATGATAATGTTGATAATATTCACAAACAATAGAAAGGGAAGAACCGCTTGTTCACATTGTGTAAATACGACAATACATTGATGTCTCGTATGAAAGAATCGGAGGATGAGCCGTCAATCATTGACACCTGGGTACACAAGAATTTATTTTACGTATGATAGTTTAATGATTATTTAAATTGTCTGTAGTACCAATTGCAGCAAGTTGGCAATTTATCTGAGTTTGGTCGTAAGTTGAAACTTCGTGCGTGTGCGTGTGTGAAATATGAAATTAACTGGCAGCATTGTAGTTTGTCAGTAAAAGTAACTCAATGGTGGCTTTTTTCTGCAATTCCCCAGCACATTACGCTACCACACAGTGGTAAATTACAGTTATTCTACCGACAGAAAGTTAATGGCAGCAAAGTTACTGCAACACAGTGTACCTGTACAGGCCTAGGTTTAAGGCTCAGACTCAGACTCGGACTCAGACTCAGACTCAGAACTAGTTTATTTGACAAGAACAAGCGGTACAAAGAAAACATTAGGCAATGTTATAGAAATAAGACTAGTAGAAACATACAAATATATACATAAGGTGTATTACCAAGAACAAGCTTGTTGTCTGGATGACCCTGACTGAGAATAAAGTATCCGCTATCGTTAGGGGTACCATGGAAAGTTGTTTCAACATTTATGGGCTCAGATGTATTTAATGCATCAAAAGTTACGGGCAAAAATATTCTTAATCCGTTAAAACAATGTAAAAAGAAGCAATCAGTTTACTGCAGCTGTGAAAAATTTGCAATAGTACATGTTTCAGAATAATTAGTAATGAGATGCTGTTGTGCATATTTAGAGAAACCAGAATATGAGTGGGTGAAAAAGTTTCTATTATGTAGCAGTTGCAATAATTTCATACCGTTTATATACGACTGTCGTGTTGAGTATTTTAAGTATGAAGAAACGGACACAATTTTCGGCTGAGGAATAACAAGGGGTGGCATAATTTTGAAAAACAAAACAAAACAAAACTAGGGAATAGTTAAGCGGAATTAAAGCTAGTTAAGTGGTTGAACCCTCGTTGGTAAGAGCCGAAAATATGAAATACTTGGTGAAAACTAAAATTTTTGGGTACTTCATTTTGAAGCAAAAACACCCCCAAATTAGGTTTATTATGATTAGATAGTTTCAATGAGGTGTGTTCATGCTTTATAATTATGATCTATGCAATTTCATTCAATTACAATATAGTATTTTGCAAATTTAATCTATTGCTGAGCTCAAAAAAGTCGTAAAAATGCTGAAAATGGCATGAAGGTAAAAAATAACGGGTGAGGGGTATTTTGATGGCCAAAAGGTACCCAAATTTAGATCAAGACTCTATAGAATGATTTTCTATATTCCGCTTGCAAACGTCAATCACTGAAACATTTTAAAAATCATGACCAATATATTATTTTTTAGTCTTTCAGAAAAAAGCATATTGTAGACAACTAAACCAGGTATGAAACTATTGCAAATGCTATTTTGGCCATACCTCACAAGTGAAGCCAGATTGACATCAAGCTACACTTTTTAAAGGTTATTACTACTCAATAACAAATCTCCTGACTTTTATCTTCCAAATAATATGACTTTTATTCATTTTCCAGATGTGGCCACGAAACTCAATTTAAGGGCCTTCCTCGGGACCTGGCTCCCGTATTATTTACTTGTACTTAAATTTAGAACGGATTTGATGACATTCATTGTTTTTCTTGTACCTTTTTTAAACTTTTCAAATTCACGGCAATAACAATCTTGTGTTACTAGACGAATGTTTCGTTCCAGAATTTGATTATATATCATTTACTTGTGTTTTCTGGTATTATACAACGCATCGTCCGGATTGTTGCTTTTAAGAAGGACTATGAGTATCCGGTGTCTAGTTAAGGCACGTAAATTAAGGAAGATGATTGGATATTTGTTACAAAATTATACCAGACAGACAAGATTTTGTGGAGTAAGAAAAGTTGCAGAATATATTGTCAATTAAAGTTGCTTTTCTTGCTGAGAAACGGGTTAATAGTGTGATATTTGGCAGAAAATTATGATTTATCATTAAATCAAGAAATTCTGAGTATTGTTCTCTGGTATTTGTTTCAAACAAATTTAAGTTGAAATTTCCAACCACAAAGTTATCCGAAGTTTCTTGTGACAGAGTTGCAATGATAGGAGTGGGGTCATTTATGAAATATTTCTTTGTCTTCATTTGTATCTCGAACAGGTCTGCATATGTTGCACAGTGTAACTTTCTTTTTAATGCATTATCAAAAATATCAATGAACTGCCCCGCCTATGTTTTATTAGGCGGATAAAATTCTCTGATGGCGTACCTGAATTTTTTATGAAGATGTGAGCTACATATGGCCCTCAAGGGGATGCATACATAATTATTTAAATTGAAAACTGAAACGTCGAGATTGATCCTTTCCAGCCAAGTTTCTTGAAGTCATATTGTGCTAAATTCAAAATGGCTTTAGTACACATCTTCAACTGACAATTTTAAACTGTCGAATTTTGTATTTAGGCTTTGAGTGTTCAATCCTAGGATGGAAATAGATTTATCAGACGTTTTCAGGTACTCTGATACAGTTTTCGCTTCAACATATGGAGAGTAGGAAGCGATCGAAATTGCGTTGTCAAGATATCAACATTATCCAATAAATCATTTAAATCATTACTTATTACACCACGAAAGTTACACAGAATATCATTCTCTAAATTTGAAGCGGTGGTTGCTTGTGGATGTAAACATTTGTGCAAAACAATCCGAAACTGTCACTGCCACAACACAAATTGATACAACGCCGAGTGTCATATGAAACTGTAATGCATAAGCAAAAAAAAAAAATCTGAGCAACGAAAAAGGCTGGTGCAAAGAGGTTGAACAACCAAAAATATAAAGAAGTGTGCCATTACACACAATGGTCTATAAGCAGACACTGATAAGGTCTATGGATCTATCCAACTGAAAAAAAAGAGAAAAATTGTTCGTTTCTCCCAATTTGCTGAGGAAAATATACATGTATACACAAATAAAATATACAAAATTTCATTTCAGTAAACATTTTGACAGTATTAACCTGAAGATTACATCACCTCTGATAAAGTTTCGCTTCAATATATGGAGAGTCGAAATTGCGTTATCAAGATCGTCATTATTAAAAAGTGTGCCGTTATACATCATGGTAAAAAGTAGACACTGCTGAGTTCCACGGAACTACTGTCCAGCTGAAACAAACTCGCCCAAAAAGAGGAAAAAAACGCCAGGGCGCGAATGTCGTCCGCTTTTATATTTTTGTCTAATTACATGTTAATAGATTTTCAAAATTTTATTTTATTTTATGTATTTATTGGGGGGGGGGGGCTGAAAGTTGTAGATAAGACCTATCATGATAGTACACCGCTGGTCGATAGCTTTCCTATGCCTTGCATCCGACCCGCTTCAGTCTTATCCTGACCACAATTCCTTACCATCTCGCCAGATAGGTTTCATACAATCGCACCAGGCATTTTAGGGGACAGGATGTATCCTCGTAGATTTCAACGACTTTCTTGGTTTTGGATAAAGTTCGGCGGCGCCCGTCTGGTGGCGTTGTGCTGTCCTCTGAAAAAAGGCGTGAGTTATATATATATATATATATATATATATATATATATATATATATATATATATATATATATATATATATATACGTTTCTGTGTGTATATATATGTATATATATATATATACACACATATATATATATATATATATATATATATATATATATATGTTTCTGTGTGTATATATATATATATATATATATATTTGCAATTTGTCCACACAACATCACCATATTTTAATATAGGTCTTTCAAAGGAAGGTCTTGTAAACCGTTTCAAGGGTTGATCTGTGTGGTGGACGTTGCACACTCGTCTCAATATTTACTATTTTGTGCCTTATTCGACAATGCATTACATATGACTTTTCCATCCTAAGTCATTTGAATGATCAAACCTAAATGTTTGTGTTCGTTTATGCATTCTACATTGGAGTTGCGAAATGCAGGATTGGGGTGGTTCCTTGATATCAATTTTCTCGAAATTAGCATAATTTTTGTTTTTGTAGGATTGAACGTCACTAGCCATTTTTCTGTCAAATTTTGAATGTTCAGTAGGTCGGCGTCTGCTTCACAGGGAGCTTCATCAGGCTGCTTTACTTGAATGAATAGCGTTACCAGGTTACGTCAGCAGCAAGCAATCATATGTTCGAGTTTACGACATACACAATATCATTCGACCTACCTCATTCCATTAATGACTATTCTTTGCTGTCTTTCACATGAAAAATTTCGAAACCCCAATACTTAGGGACCATGCCAAATTCTATCAAAAGCTTTTGTAATAGCGAAAAAATAACACGTATTTTTTGGCTCATCCAATGTCCCTGAAAATGTGTGGTGGAGGTGTAGAAGTTGATTCACTGAAGAATCACCTCTTATAAATTCTGACTGAAAAGGAGTAATTACATTATCAATGATCTCTGAAGTGATTGAACACATTCGTTCTATTACTTTACCAACAACACTGAGCAGTGAAATTGGGCTATAGTTATTGTATGTGTATTGGGGACCATATTTATGATTGGCATAGGCTAACATGAGCTTTTTTCCACTCAGCTGGAAATTTGGATTGCAACAAGCTGGGCCACTGCAGAGCCACTGAGTTGGCCTGTTTTGTGGGTGACTTACATGTAACTGGTAAACATGTGGAATAAACTAGAATGGTGACCTACATTCATATGAGGTGATCCAGACAGGTCTCAATGCACTGGGATGTGTGACTAATTGGAAAACTCTGGAACAGTGGTGATATTTCTGTGTCTAGGTATAAAGCAGATGTTTCCCTGACTGGGGGAAAAAGAGAAGAGAGAATTTTGAAGGATGTGACAGAAGCTGTGTGTTGTCATCAAGCCATTTGGGACTGTGAGCCATTGTTTACATTATACCGGTGGAGTGTGGACAGTGTCTTTAGTGGACTTGTTATTTGGTGCTACCCATTTACACTTTGTACCTGTGGAGTGTGGACATTGTCTTTGAGTGGACTGGTATATTGTAACACGTTGGAACCAAACCGTACCTCTGTGGGATTGGATCAGCACCACACCTTTCAGTACCACATTGGACCCAAACCGTATATCTGTGGAATTTGTACCACATCTTTTGGCACCTGTCACAGGACTTGGAACTGTGGAAGAGTACCTGTGGATAATCTCAGCAGGGATTGGGATTTACCTAAAATTGTTTGACTGCTGAAATACCAGTGGAGATAAGTTTACCTACTTGCACTGATTTTAATTGTTAATATATTGCTATTGTTAAAGTTATATCATTGTTGTCATTCTTTGTTGAGTTCTGCTAATATTCAAAAGGTTGGCATCGTTTACAGACGTAAACAAGCCAACACACGAAACGTTTTTTTTTTTTTTTTTTTTTATTGTCGTTCTGTCTTGCTTTATTAGTAGGAGGTAATTTCTGGCTGATTTTGTTTCGATATATATCCACTTGCTTTAAGGCGATTTGAACAACCCGAACACACATTATATGGACCTCAAATTAGTTTTTTTTTTTCAATACACCTAACAAAATCACTGACTCAACCGCAACTCTGTTATATTTTATGTTTGGAACGAGCGGGACTCGAACCTGCAACCTTTGGCACCAGTCGCCAAGCTAAAATGGGAAACGCACATATCCACTCGACCAAATCCTCATTCTTATGAAAGAATGGTTCAATGGAGGTAGATATGTGCGAGTGACATATCAATACGGTTATGCAGTATAAGTACTGAGTCACTAGCATCTTTAATAATGGCTCAGCACTATATACCTTTATCATTTATAAAGACAACATAATGCCAAAATCGCAACACACATCAAAGCGCAGACCATTTTGTGTTGCAGAGAATTTTAGGCACATCACAGTTTTTTTCCCCACAAAAATTAACGATTGGAGTTCTTTACGAAACCACGTTTAACTTCAATTAAAAAAAAATTTACATTTAATCCAACTACGCACTTAGCTAAGTGTACAAATACAAAGAACAAAAAATAAATAAAATTTAAAAAAAAATACAAGTAGAGAGAGAGAGACAGAGAGGCCCGCTGCAGAAAAATACTACGCACCATTCTTTTCTTTTTTCATCCTTTGTCTGATATTCTAATATTCAGTATGCGAGTATGCCTACCCGAATTTCTGATATTTTCATACACGAGGACACGTCGAATATTACACGTTTACACCAAGAGTGCAGCAGCGCAAATTCTCTGACTTCAAAGAATATCGGCCCGGATCCTGCCGGGAACAAACTGATAAGGCTTGACATGGTCATGTATGTTGTGCATATTTTGTATCATTTGGGATACGGATTTAGTTGTGTTGAATGAGAAACACTTATACAGGTCTCTGTACATCTGATAATATACGTCTTTTGTTAAACGTTGTCAACAAAGTTAATAGGGTAGTCAGGTGTCACAATTAAAGTACGCTAATGTCTGTGGGGTACCTGAGCACACAATTATGCGTTGCAACACACATAACTCTATTTATAATTCTGGCATTACTTGCTCTCCATCAGTTTTTCCGGAGAATTTGGAGGGTACTACCTGCAATGCAGCATTAAAGCGACCTAGCCTTCAAGACCTGGCTAGCGGTTTAAAGCTTCCTCGTCGGCGAGGTCTTCTTCACGCGTGAAACTGCCCTCGCGCTCCACAATCCTACGCCACCTGAAACAGAGATGTCCCCCGTGTTGCTATTCCCTTGCGAAAGATCTACACATAACACCACGTTTTTACATCTCATCTTTACTTAACGAGACAACCCCCACTATTAAGGAGAAAATCCACACGCACTCATGCTGGTTTTTCGCATTGCACAGGAAAATATTTCATTGCAAAATATTCTGATATATGCAACTTGATAATTGCCATTTATGCAACAGTTTATTGTGATACATGAAACAAATGAGTCCTCATTATCAACATGATTTTCAATGCCGTACCCCCCTTTCGTTCTTTTTCACATTTCCTTGGGAAATTATAGCCAGGTGCTACTTACTTTCTTTTGTTAAATTATCATGGGTTCTTTTGTGATAGAGGGGTTCCAAAACCCTTAGCTGGAGTTATCCCGACTTTTCTGGTTTTGTAATTTGGTAATTCATTTTATTTTTCACTTTGAAGCATTTGCTTTTTTTACCATTACCAAATATGTGTGTACGTTCAGTATAACTTCATTCTATTGTAAAATAACGCTGTTTTGAGTCTCAGTCAGAGTGAGTGGGAACCAGGTAATCTAAGTTTTGAAGTGCGCATGCTCAAGAAGTGAGGTATTTTTCACGCGCGAAAAGTATCTCGCGCTCAAGGTTTCACGCCAGTAATTAAACCTCTGAAAACATAACAAACAGAGATACCACCTTGCAGTTTATTATATGGATTACAAATATATATGTATTATACTCCAAAATAATTGTAACAGTTTTACATCAAATAAACACTAGAAAATATGGGCATGAATGGTAAATTCTTTAGCAAATTGCCATGACAACCAGCTGTGCATAGTACTACTTGCATTGTCATTGCGCGGACCCAGTGTTGACTCCAGCTGAACCACTGTATATACTGGTGCCAGTGTACGTACCTTGATGGTATTCAGTTGAGCTCAAAGTATTCATTGTTTTTCGCAATTTAGCCAAAATCTGACTTTCTGGCAGCAAATTATTGAATATACAGCCCCTGGCATTCCTAGGTGTCATATCTTATTTGCATTCTCCAGTGTTACCTCTGCACAGGCATAATTACCCCCCGTGGAACCTAAAGACACAAGAAGGAGGCCTGGATCATGGCGTGGGAGATGACGTGAAAGCGTGCTGGCTTTCACGGCGCATCAAGCCTTCGAGTTGTGTTCAAGTGGTAGGCCTAGATTCGTTAAAACTAGCTCGCTTTCACGGGCAAGGTCTCAATCATGCAGCAATAGCTAAAATTTGTCATTCATAAGTATATATTTGCTGGTGAGTTTATCTCATTTTGTTCTCACATTTTTCATTTAAAAGACTCCAACCGAAACAAGTCTAAGTAATTTACATTTCTTGATGTGGACTTTTGAAAAAATCCTTGTGCTGTTACAATGCGGAGAAAACACTAACCGGAGCATGTGAAGCAGGGATGCCAGCATGTAAAGTGTCATTCCAGGGACAAGTGATCGAGACCATCAGGAACACAATGTAATTAACAAAGAATAAAACAGCAAATGCTCAATTTTGATGAGGGACACACACAGTAAATTTGTCAAGTTTTCAGCTTATTTCAGCAATTGTCCCTGATGATGAGGAATAGTTGGCATCTCTGGTGAAGTCTTACACAACAATATATTGCCCTTAAAGGACAGAATACAATTGCCCAAATTCAGAACCTGTAACTTTTTAACCCCAGTAAATATTTCAAGATCTATAGATTTTGAGAGACAGGAGGGAAGGTGTAAGCTGTGTAACTCCCATGAGCCAGAGGATGAGTTTCATTACCTGCTTTCTTGTAACTTCCTTCAAGCGCAGAGGAAACTGTATCTAAAGAAGTATTTCTATTGCTCATATAACGTTTTGAAATTTTCCGAAGTGTTGAATAAAACAAATGCATAAACCATGACGAAAGTTGTAAAGTTTATCAAAGTTCTCAGTAGTGTTTTCCAATGAAGTACGAATTTTGGTTTCTGTACATTACATGTTGAAATGAGTTATAAATACCCAGATGGTAATCTCTTTCAACAAGTCATTCATATCTAAGATAAAATGCATATTTATTAGCTCAGGTAATGTGTGCAATAATTATTTCATAACTGATACAATAATTAACATGGGGAAGAAAAAGTGAATTGTAAATCAACATAATGTGCTGGTGACGTAGGCAATTAGATAATCGTGTCAACATACCAATAATTTTGGATAATTTGATAATACTTTACAAATATGATAATTCCAATTCAAATTATCATTAAGAGTTAATCCTAAAAAATAAAAAAAATGTTAGTTTGTTCAATAGATGTATTGGGAGGTTGCAGGTCTAAATCAAACTTGGGCCTAATTTTTTCGTTGTGGTCCAATGGAAGACCAACAGTTTTGTCTTAGAGACGTGTAAAGATATTTTTTTGCACGGAGCCAATCATGCCCTTTGTTTAGTTCCAGGTTTATATTGTCAGAATATTTCATTGCAGGAGTTATCATCAGTTTTAAAAACACACAAGGAACCTATTAAAGTAATAGCGTCTGCAGAGCATATTGTCAAAATTTGGGAGAAGCGATTACTATACCATTAACATATAGGATAAATAAAAGAGGCCGAAGAACAGAACCTTGAGGCACACCAGTCTTCAAAGATAAAGATCTTATAGGTGACCCCAATGATAGCGGAATATATTCCTTAATTGGGGTCATCCTGACAAATCATTGTAATACATATTGATTTTCTTTCCTGTACTTTGATTAAATAGGTCCTTTTCGTTTCCTATCAACTGGTTTACTATGAACATACCAAAATGTTATTTCTCTATCAAATAAATGAATCTTGAATCTTGACACATGAGGTACAAATCTCACTTTCTGTGCATTAGGTATTAAGGTACTACATTACATGTTGAATTGGGTCATGAATCTTTAGATGGTAATCTCTTCCAACAAGTCTTTAATAACTAAGATATAATGCATGTCTATTACCTCAGTTAATCTGTTCAACAATTGTTTCATAACTGATGCAGGAGTTTACTCTTTACAGGAGTGATTCTGTTTGTTCACTATGGTACCATAACTTAGACATTACTATTCTAGCCTTGTTGTCTGAAGTGTAGTGTTATCCCACATTTCTAGTATTAAATGACAATACCCCATACCATGCGGGATACCATGTTAGTAGTATACAGACATTTCTTTATCTAGTCACACTTTATGTATTTTTTTTAATGTAATTTGTCTCAAATATCACTGGAGGTACTATGTCACCATTTTGGTCTTATTATAATACCCTGTCATGATTACTCTTGTAGCCCTTCACGGGTTTTCGAGTCAGTAAACTTAAACTTGAACATGAACTTGAACTTGATAGAGACTCTACCTTGAGTGCATACAAAAATAAATTTGGCTGGCTTCTAAAAAAAGACAACCAATATCAACGTGAACAGATGTAGTTTTCAAATATATACATGGCTTCCACAGAAACAATAATCTCAAGCACGATCCACACTCTTGCTTTGAAATTATTGTTCTGAACTCGGTAACGTTTGATATCTATTATAAAAAGACCACTCAAGCCTATTTTAAACTCTCTCTCTCTCTCTCTCTCTCTCTCTCTCTCTCTCTCTCTCTCTCTCTCTCTCTCTCTCTCTCTCTCTCTCTCTCTCTCTCTCTCTCTCTCTCTCTCTCTCTCTCTCTCTCTGTTTAACCAAGATGTTATTTGTAATGGTAGAATAGTGTAGTTCGTGAATTGCGTTTACTGGAGGTATGGGTTATGACTGTGAAATGTATGGGTTATGACTGTGAAATGAAAGAACACTTCATAATAAAAAGTAAGTTGGCAATATTTTCCCAGCCTTGTTTCTGAATGACAGTGTTATGGATTTGTATAATGTTTCCATTCCTTGTATAATTTATATAATCTTTCAATTCGTTACAATTCGGTTGTATTCGATATGATATGATGCAATCCGGTGAATAGTCCCATGATACATACGGATGCCCAACCTTGCTTTGACAGGTATTTCCAGTTTATATACTGTCTGGTTCCCGTTTTATGAAAACGTAGGCATATAACTACTCGGTCGGAATTCAACATAACGACGCGTGGCTGTGTAAAATTAGACACGTAGTTGGCGACTGGAATGAATTGAAAGATTGTTCTACTTCAACATTTTCAGATAAGGAAGTAAGTAAAGCTTATGCGACCATTTAATCGAGTAAAATAAATGCATAATAGATGGACTAGAGTTGAAAGCATTGGGGAATTCATGTTATCACTAGTGGTTCTGCTGCTTGAAAAGCACATTCCGTTTTCAGTAGTTCGATTCATTTTGACAGTATATTCCATCCATAGACAGTTTGCTTTCTAGGTCAGTAGCAGTCACTATAGGTCGACGTGCCTTGCACGTCGACAACAAAATGAAAGAAAAGATTGCCATGTTTTCTGGGTGCAGATCTTGTTTTGTATTTTTCTTAAAGTGTTTGAGTATAAATTACTTTTTTTTTCTCCGACTTGACTACCCATCCCAACAGTAACTCGATGTTCGTTCAGATCGAAAATGCTTGTCTGGCTTGAAAAATACCAACCTATGAGAATGAGTTTCAATCAGGTCAGGTGTGTTTTTTTTTTAATTTTTATTTTTTTAAATATATTCGTTGCTGTGTCTTTATTTGTTGTGACAATAAATAAGTAAATAAATAAATAAATAAATAAATAAATAAATAAATAAATGAATGAATGAATGAATGAATGAATGAATGAATGAATGAATGAATGAATGAATGAATGAATGAATAGATAAAAAAATAATCCTGCCCTTTTACAAAAGGGGCATCAACGGATTGGGGGTTCCACGTGATGCGTCAAATAAATCATACAGATTGCAACTTAGATCACAAGAGAGAAACTAAAATATACACATTATAATGCAGGTCAAATCTGGTAAAAACACGAGAAATTACATATATGAATTCCCTTTCAAAGATGCTGTTCTCACCTTCTAGGCCTCCGTATAAGAAATCTTTCGCTTGCGGTGTCAAACAAACTTTCAACTCGTCCCCGTGGTCGAAGGCCAAATCACCAAGTCGGAGGTATAATTTTGAATTTACAGACGATGCCACAAATTGTACCCAAATATATCTCTCGTTACAATTTGTCAATTTAATTTCTAACCACCGCCAACCATGCTGTCGAATAATGAGTAGTCTTGGACATAAAAACATAAATGACCAAAATGTTCATGCCCAGCATGGCAGAGGGGATGGTTAATGTCTGTCAATTTACTTCACTTAAAGGATCCTCTTCACTTCCAGGGCAACCTGCTCCAGCTTTATAATGTAAACGTGAGCTTTCGAAATATTTCATAGTAACTAAATACTGCTCTACAAAGGATGATCTTTTCAACGTTCTATAGTTTGCAATGTCGATTTTCATATTAATTTCGCTCAGACAAAAATCTGTATAAATAGTTATCAATGCTTAAATTTTTCATGAAAAGAGCCAGCCTCCCTCTCTTTATGTCTCTCTTTGTGCTCGAGAACCACTCGATTAGTCTCTCTTGTACTATTTTGGTGATCCAGATGAAATAAATATGTTTAAATCAAATAGTCTTTTATTCCTGGTTCATCCTGTAGTACATAAATACTAAATAAATGTATCGGCTCTCCAGACTCAATCCTTGCTGTGAAGTTGATATAAAATGACAGGGGAAGCCATACTTGGGGTGAGTGATTATTTGACGTTATTATTTGTTGGTAAAGTAACTTCACATCCAAAATGCCATGACATACACCGCACACCATTACCCTGATTTTTGAAGACTTGTAGTCTCACATTAATGGCAAGCGTAGACGCCACGCTCTGGGATATGCCATAAAGTTGTTGGATAAAATATTACGATTTTATACAATGAGCGTGTTAATGTTCTTATTCTTACAATTAAAAAGTTTTTTTTTCTGAACCCCAACATGCTGCTCTCATTCTGACCCTTGTACAATTCAAGGGAGGATATCTATATGATGTAAATGGCTTCCTCTTTGGGTCGATACGTAGCGTTTTGGCACAGGTTTTCATGAATTTAAGGGGCACATTTAACACTATAATAAATCATTTCATAATTTGAACAGTGAACGGTGAGATATATCGATTTGCCAGAAAGTGCCGGGACTGCGTCAGAAAACTCGCAGCTACGCCGTTGTTCTTGCCTTCGTCCCGGCACTTTCTTCGTGTCTGTACGGGCAAATCAACATGTTTCACCGTTAATTGTTCCTTAAATATTTGACGCATGGCGGGGTTACCCTGCCCGTGTTGCCCCGATGTAAAGAGGGAGTATCACCGATAAATTATTATTACATCACGATTGACATGCGGTCACTCGTGATTTTCCTAACCAACAACTCTGCAGCTGTGTAAAATTTTGTAATTCTGTGTTCAATTGGGTATTATTATTCATATTGGGCATTACCTACACATTAACACTTTAACAAAGGGCATAAATGGCGAGGTTGAGGGCTGCAAATGATATTTGCTCCCATTTTGTGGGCCACAAATGACATAAAGTGGCGAGAACCAGATTATTTTAACCTAATAATACCAAATGAATCATAATAGTAATAATGTCTGTTTTTATGTCATTTGGGATCATTTTGCAGCCCTTGCTATTTGATTTGCGGCCCGACAGTGGTCATTTGCACCTTCCGCTTTGCGTCGGGCCCAAATTACCACTGTCGGGCCGCAAATCGAATACCATGGTCTCAAATGATCCCAATGCTCGCAAAACAGATATTGCTATTATGTTCATCACAAAAAAAAATTGCCTGCAAAGCAGACCAAGTTCCGTGTTACTATACCTTGCGCAGTAGAAAAAAATACGCAGCTTGGGTCATCTTTGGAGGCAAAAATTATAATCCAGAGGCCTACTTTCAACGCCGACCTGATGTGTCTTGCTTGTTTACGTTTGTCATAGTTATTCAACGTGTACCGTATAATAAAACATACCTCGTGGACATCTGATTTTGTCTACGTTTTAATGCACTACGTCACTGATGCAGGCGCGTCACAATTTACTTGTAACAATGTTTAGAACATGTGATCTGCTAGCTCAGAAAAACATTACCCATATTCATAAATTTCAACCCAACAATGACAGCAAAGAGATTCAAGAGTTACCAGAACATTAACACTCATCCTCCTATGCTAACAAGAAGAAAAAAATTTCACCCCTGATTTGAGACAGGCAGTCACTACTTTCGAATTTCACTCTAAAGAATCATAATTCACCCTCAAACATAGAATAAATAAGTAGTGGTAGTAGAAGTAGTAGTAGTAGTAGTAGTAGTAGTAGTAGTAGTAGTAGTAGTAGTAGTAGTAGTAGTAGTAGTAGTAGTAGCAGTAGTAGTAGTAGTAGTATTTTACTCTCGGATGGATTCGTGGCATAAAATGATGTGCGGATATATCTATGCACATATTTTTAATTCCGACCATTAAGTCAATCATTACTGAGCAGCAAATGCTCTCAGACTGTCCCTCAACAACTCGCTCACAGGCTTATGTAGATATATAAATGTACATATTCAATTACAACCTGAGACGTAGACAACAACTACAACAACAAAAATCAAGCTTGGCGAAAAAAAAATTAAACAACTAGTCGACTGGTTTAATCTAACCTACCATACATGATAACTATCGTGAGTGTGGTCACTTTTTTGGTGAGAGAAAGCGCCTGAAGTAATACAGCGTCACGATGAGGCGCGAGTTCATATGAGAGGTGCATGCTTTAACACGCGCCTCACCCACAGTCATTGCATATACCTGGACTGGTCACTGCAGTTTACCAGCAATGCCCAATAATCACAGCAACTGGCAGAAGCTTCCTAACCTGAGATGACAGGAATAATTATACGCGTCATAGATACATTCAAGCCATCTTTAAAAAAAAAAAAAAAAACTAGATTGGAACTTCTAATCTTGGACAAAATTCGTGTCCTATCTCAGTAAGAATTCTATTTATTCAAAGCAGTCGTTCTAACTATATTGTTTGATAGGCAAAATACATTCCAAATCGTGAAGTCTACGCTGTACATTTACAAACCAAATTTAGCCTCTGTGTGCGTTGTAGCGGTTGTGTAACAATTTCGAAATTTGCCAAAGCGGATATTCATAAATGTGTTTACAGATGAAAAGATGCCAAAATATACCTATATGTATTTTGACGCACCAGCGTTGCTGGGCAGTCTTGTCTTGTTGAAGCTCATTGGATACCATGGCCACCTCAGGGCTCTCTGGGGCCCCAAATTATACATCGTATAAGCAATAAACGGCGCCGTTGTCAAGCCACAGTCAGACTCCATCATCTCCATACCGATATTCCATATGACCAAAGAGGATAACTGTAGGCCACATGTCTCGCAGTTCTCTTTTACGTCAGCTTCAGTTCTTGTTTATGACAAGGTTAAAATAATGTAAGAACTTATCTGGCCAATCACAAGCCAGTTATCCGTCTTTTTAATTTTGGTGCTTGTCTCAGTAATTTTACATTGAAAATAAAATGTAACGGCATGAATTTTATATATATACATATTTTATATGTAAGCGCCTTCGTTGCAAATACATGCCCTCTTTTTGTTTTTCTATGTCACGCATTTTCTTTTGCACAGGATGCATTGCAGGACATATCCTGCTTGCGATGCCCCGATGTAAAGAGGTAGTTTCTCAATAAATTATAATTATACAAATTATGCAACCAGTCACATGCAAACGACGCTTACATTTCGTCTCAATTTTAGCAATCTTTCCTCTTTGGGGGGTGGTGGTGGTGGTGTCAATACATATACCTTTACTCTTTTCTTTCAAATTTCTACAAATCCACTTGCTTTTGATTATCAAGTTTGAATACAGGCTATAGTAAACTTACAATCTAAAAGAGTGGAACTGTGGTTCCAGCAGGCAAAACGCAAGTGTTACGTGTCTATCGGCATTATAGTGAAAAATAATTGTATACGATACAAATAGCCTAGATCATGCGCACATGTATGGCTTTTGATAGTAGTTACTCCATTACGCTAGTATATATGTTATCTTTGATTACGATTCAACTAATTAAGGGGAAAAGATTGCAATATTTGTCACCATATCATTATTGCGCATTCACCATTTTGTAAGTGCTATAGTTATTTTTACTGTCACGCTATCAAGAGCAATGGAATGACAGACTATGAAGTGCAATCTGTCACACCACGCCCCGCGGCGATATCTCCGTAACAGACGTGTCATTCAAGGCGAATAATCATGTTCATTAACTGAATCTTAATCCAATAGATAAACTTTCATTAAATGTACAAAAACGTCAACTTTAGTCACAATGAGTAAAATGTCAATAGAACCAACACGTGTTGATCTTAGTTCTTTGTTAACCTCGAGATTAGCTTAGTCAATCATGTGTGCGCCATATTGATTGAAACCCAGATTCTGCGTTTGGAGTATGGACTAATTTATCATAAGATTTTAAACCAGTATATAGCATTGAAAAGCGATTTCTTTCATAAATATTATTGGACATTGTCATTATACACCAACCACTTTTGTGAAGTCAACAGAGGATAATATCATGCAATGCACAATCATATGAAATAGTCTTGTACCTTGGTACGGAGATCCCTACACGAGGTATTAAAACCTCGGTATCTCTGAGGATTTGAATTAAGTTTTTATTTATTTATTTTTTGTTGCGAGGCGTAAAATTAACAGTTTTTTTTCAAATTTCTTGTAAATTGACAAAATGTATAGAAAAACGTTTTCTGGTTCACCTCATGATATTTAATGTATTTTGATCTTCATATACATGAGAAGAAAAAAGCCTCTGACATATGTATCCCAAACTTATGAAATTCAAAATATTTACAAGCCTAGTTTTTGTGCATTTTTGTGTTTCTAGAAATTACCTAGTACAAAATTGATTCTAAGATTGCCGGAAATGTTCAGTTTTCGTGTGAAAGCGACGTTTCAGAGAAGACGAAGAATTATAGGTCAACTTAGAAAGGAGCTCACCTGTCATTCGCAGAAATTTGTGGTTTTTCTCGTCGGTCAGCAAAGAGATCTGAGAATTTTCATATCGGAGTCTTCGGTGCGCGTTGCCAGACCCTCTAAGCCCAAAATGCACGCCGAACAAGTAGATGATAGTGTCAATAAGCACCTGTGGTTTGTAGTCCCCAAGAAGGCCATTTTCCCATAACGAATCTTCTTCCTCCTTTGTGATCGGTTTGGCTTTAGTTTTTGCTGAAATGAGTAAATTGTCGTCTCTTTCACGCATAGTTGATACCAGTGTTCTTTGGATGGCCGCAAATTTCGGATCGGACAGGAAGGACACGCAACGACCATGGCGTCTTATATACCCTTGGATGTTTGTTACCAGATCATATAGAGAACGACCAGGGTAATCTTCACCAGTCCTCAGTTTTGTAACACTCTTACAGTACATGGGAATCCAATGATTAAGTTCCTCGTCGGACATTTGGATTACTAGGTGCGACGCGCCATTCCTCATTCGACCAGGCAACGCAGTTTTGCCCTTCGCCGCAATTCTCCACCTCTCGAAAGAATTTGCTGCCCAGTTCTGTTTGTAGCGAGTGTGTCTTGATGCAAGACGAGGGGTGCGAGTTCGGTTCCCAAATATACACTTTTCTTGTCCAATTTTGTACTTCTCTAATCTCGATGGGTGACACTGCATTGTTTCAGTAGGCTGCAAAGGACATTTTGGCACATCAAAATTGTTATTGATGTTCAAAGAATGACCTGCGCCTGGCCACACTTTCTTGTGAGTGGCTTTTGTTTCTTCTGCCACTTGATCTGAGCAAGATTTCTCTTTATTGTTTGATTCCAGGCAGTCATAGTAATAGCTTTCTTGAAGGGGGTCGAATTTTGTTACATCAGGACCGTTTATTTGGCGTCTTGCCGCAAACAGAGGATATTTCTGGTTATTCCCTTCACGACTAGTCCCATTAAATGCCATCGTGGAAGCACACTGAGTCGGTTCTGTCTGTTCAATAGTTTCAGAATAGTTTTTCCACGAGGGAGCTATCTCTACGTAACCAGTTTCAAAATTAGGGATGTAGGGTGTATCATAATGATTTTCTGAACCATGACCAGGATGTTGTCCATGTGGCGAAAATGACAACTCTCTATCAGTGAAATTGTTAGGAATATGGGCATAGGAAACAGTTGTAACATCGTTATTTCGTGAAAGATATGAATACGCGAAAGACGTCACGCCCTCCAAAGGAACAGCGCAGTTTCCGCGGCCGGAAAAGTTGCAAGAGTAATTACAGTTGTTCTCAGAGGGGACATACGCACCGTGAATATAAGCATTACTGTCAGTTACAACATGTAGCTGATGGGGTTTTAAACTTCTGTCCACGCCGTACTGAGATATGTCTTGGTAGGAAGATGCCATAAGTCTCTCATAGGAATCGCAATCGCGATAAGCAGAATTGCTAACAGACGAAGCCTCAGACCCGTAGCTGTAGTCTTGCATTTCTCCATGGTGGTTGTGTTGACTCTCTCTTGACCCTTGATCCACAAAAGACGAACTGGAAGCGTGGTTTACATCCCCGCCATAAGGAGGCACAGGTTGGAGCCGACCAGAACTGTATTCGGCCCTACAGTTCCAGTCAGCATCAGTTTGCCGCCAAATGTCGCACTCCTGGGTTTTCCGGAATTTGTTGTCTAATGGATATTGGTGTTCCTGTTTTTTGCTCCACAATGTAGATAATGTATCCTCATATGACATAACTTCTTCCAAAATTTCTGAAAGTTCCTTGTCTTCTTTCACTCTCTTCGTTGACGAAGCAATTATCGGTTCGGTGGTTTCGGCGCTGTCAACAAAGCTATGCACACCAAGTTCAAGCGACTGGGAACTTGCGGTCTGTTTGTTTAAGTCAGTCATTTTACTTTGATCTCTGCGGAAATCGCCAGTTGAAAACTGGAGTTTCAGGAACTCTAGAGGTATTAAATGCCGGCTCTTGCATAAAATATATTTTTCATTTTTGTTAACTAGAAACAAGTGATTCATACATGTCATGCAGGTGAAATCAACCAATGTGGGACCGTACAAATGTGAGACAGTATAACTTTGATGGTGATGGCACGTGTGTTTCTATCCAATTATATGGTGGGCGTGTAGTTCATGTATATGCTCACTTCATTCTGTATGCAAACTATTGCCTCGTCTTAAGCATATAATTAAAGTCAGCATAGTTAAATAATAATGGCTAATCAAGCTCGCGTTTTGTCGTGTATTTTCAGTTTAAATACGGCTCAGTAGTACAAGGTGCATGATTCAGTTCGTTTTTATGCACAGATATGTACATATGTATCTATATATTTTATATTTATCTATTTATTCCTGTATCTATCTATATATCTATCTCTCTCTCTCTCTCTCTCTCTCTCTCTCTATATATATATATATATATATATATATATATATATATATATCCATACGTTTATCTCTTTTTCTGTCTTTGTGTAAGCACTCCCTGCATATATCACCCTCTCCGTAAACCAATTAATGGCATGCTATTCAACATTTCTTCTTTATAACAGTATCAACGTTATGTGTCTCGCACATCACACATATCACCAAATGTCGCTTTTGCATCAGTCAGTCCAGTGGGCTTGCAGAATTATGCTACACAACAAGTCAACACAGATATAATGTTGGTTGAATTATATGAAACTTTCACAATTAAATAGATATTCTTATCAGTGATAAGCTTCGCACATTGTTACTTTTTCACATTAATGAATGCAAAACATTATGATTCATGTGTACATAAAAAGGTTTGTTGCAGTGGCTATAATTTATTACAGGCATGTACAAAGGTAATGTTACGATACCACGGTGGCTCAAGTGTTGATTTACAATGTTACAACGCCACGACTGTAGTTCACTGTCTATGCTTCCTAATAAGATATAAGCGAACCTTTCTCTGACCAAATCAAGAGTAATTAAAGACATATTTTAATTGTGCCAAATTAAAAATTTTGGGGTAAGAATGATAAATTTTATGACTTTTACGTAAGCCTGTGGATTGAGTTTGAGCTAGACAGGAATCGGAAGATCTGCAGATCTTTTGAATTCTAATTGACTTGGTTTGAAAGGAAGGCAAATTTTGTGTCAACATCAGTAGCTGCTGCTCTTTCCTGCTTAGCTACCTGTCAAGCCCGCCCTTTTCTGAGACCTTGCATATCTCTGCAGGCTATGCCTGGAATAGATATCTAGTTTCCAATGGTATAACCTGCACATATGTAGCGTGGCCACGTATGACGTGTTGTATTAGTGACACAACGTTTAGTTTAAAAACAAATGGATCTTGATCCACTGACGCCGTAAATTTTATAAGGTGCTAAAGGCATGACAGACAACTGTTATGATGCCATGCTTCAAACATACAATTTAACAATTGTTGATTGTTCCTTATCAACTCACGATAGAGCACTGTGACATGAAAAGGGCAGCGAAACATTGTGTATTCCACGGAGCAACCTCACGGTTACAGTAAAGACACAAAAAACAGAAGATTTGCTATGAAGCAAATCTGTCTGTGTGCCTCCCAAACTTCGCTGGAAGCGACAACAAAACAAGCCTGTGTATTGAAGTTGGAATGGCACCTCTACCTATAATATGTTTTAGGATATTCCCCCTAATTAACATAAATTAAAGTTCTATAAGCTTTGTTTGTGGTTCATTGGATGCGCATAATGACCACATCTGCCCAGTCCCTCAGGTGGTCTAAATAAGGAGATTCACACACACACACACACACACACACACACGTGTGTGAGTGTGTGTTGTGTGTATGTGTGTGTGTATATATATACATATAAATATATATATACATATATATACATATATATGTATATGTATATATATATGTAAATATGTATATATATATATATATATATATATATATATATATACAGGCAATTAGCTACCTGTTCTCAGTTCAGTATTCAGGGTACAAGTCAGGCAATATAAGACTGCCTGCTGGGACAGGAGTCCTGATGAGGGTTTGTTATGTCTGTCTGCCAACATAGACACTCTTTTTGTCTGTCTTTACAGGCACATTTGTCTGACATTTTATTTGAAGACTAAAATACACAAAAACTCCAAACATTGCATGATTATACTTTACAACATAAAGTGTTGCTCTTTATAAAAAGGTAATTTTTTAAATTATGCAAATTAGGGTGAAAATTTAAACCTTCAGTATGTTCAAACCTTTCTTTGGTTCCTACTTCAATTCATAGGTTTATTAAGCGCATCCAATGAACCACGAACAGAAGTTCTATGATTTTGATTTGTGCTTATAAGTGACACTTTAGAGTTAAAATATTAAATATCTTCAAAAGCATTACTGGAAGAGGTGCCATTCCAACTTCAATTGATACTTTTGTGCTGTAGGCGCATCCAGTAAACCTCAAACAAAAGTTGGTAGAATTTGGATTTATATCTATCAGGGAGACTTGAAAAATTTAAATGTTGAATATCTATGTCCAAAACTATTACACGTGGATGTGCCATTCTGACTTCACGTTCTAGGTCTGTCCACACATCAATTCTGTCAAAAGCTAAGCTCTCAGACGCTACTGAAGCTAGAATCTCTGAACAGTGTGTGGTCCTATTGGGGAAGTTGAAATAATGAAAATTAGGGGCAACTGTAGCAGACAAGAGCATATTTGTAACAGACACAGGCATACAACAGGCCATGATCTGTCCTCAGCCGTCTAGTACATGCATATGTACATCATTAGGATTTGTTGTTTACACTCATGTAAGACACTTTTAGGCAACCATATCAGGATCATTTTGTCATCAGTCCATGCTGTCGTGTCAACAGTGATCCAAAAATGAATCAAAGTTGCAATAAAAATGTGTACTATGATTGGCTAGAGTTTCTCAGTAAATGCCCAAATCTTGCTTGACATTCTGTTTATCAACTTGTTTTTCTTTTCTTCTGGCATTTCCTTTTTGCCTGCATTTTTTTCATTGCAGGGGCATTATGTTTACAACATTTTTTTTTCATCTTAACTTTCACGTTTTTCTGCCATGTAGCTTTTTCTTTGCAGGCACACAGATTTGCTTTTTTTATTTTAACGTTCATGATTTTCTGTCAAATAGCTTTTGCTTTGTAGGCGCACATATTTGCTTTGAAGCAGATCCTCTTTTCTAATATTTATATGTGTGTTTTCTATTTGTTTGTTACAGTAGCCTTAGCGATTTGCTTCTAATAAGCACTGTTCCATATATTGGCCGCGAGCCTGAAATAATGGGGCTTTTTTAATACTTTTTATTGAAATATATTAACCCAGTGTAGCCCGTTCAGTCAGACTGTTCTTCCACGGGGCTCTGCTAGTTGTATGAAGTTTCAATAAAACGTAAAAAGTGACAACATAATTAATAGCAAAAATTACAATGACGATAAAACAACAATTCTGCCATGCATTGATTATGCAGATACGGTCTGGGGAACATGTCACATTAATAAAGGGTCAAAAGATGGCCAAAATGATTACAAAATGCAGCTGCTTGGGCAATTTTAGAAAATTATGGTTATGTGAATGTACGAGGCGAAGACCTAGTTAAGAGGCAACGTGGAAACCATTGCAGAGCGCCTGAGGTTTCACACAGCGGGGTTAATGTGCAACTTCAAGTCAGAGTGTGGTCATGAGCTGGCACCAAACTATTTATGTGACCAAGTAAACCCAATGAGGGATGTAAATGGAATTGAATTGAGTCAAGTTAAGTTAAGATGAGTTGAGCTGAGCCGAACTGACCTTAAATGAGTTGAATTGAATTGAGGAAGATAATTGCACGGCGTTCATTGATATGTTCGGAATTTTGCTCATTGGATTACAAATAATAATAATAATAATAATAATAATAATAATAATAATAATAATAATAATAATAATAATAATAATAATAATAATAATAATAATAATAATAATAATAATAATAATAATAATAATTAAAAAAAGAAAAAACAACAACTTGTAATGAAGCAAACCTTGATAAAGAGGTAACTGTTTGCATTGTGGAATAGCTATGTCAATATTTCTTAAATTTGGCATGCAAAAAGTCTTGAAGACTAATATTACAGGTTATCATTGGTGTCTAATGACGTCAAAGTCATTAATATGAACACAATATGGTGGCCCTAAGATGGTTCCCAACAACTTGGTCCAGATTTAATTTTATTATCATTGTCATTATTATCATTGATCTCCGCCGACGCGAGTCGCTTTCGGAGATGTTTGTTTTTACTCGGCTAGGCACCAAGTGGCGTGTGCCGTGCACCGTATTTGGGACTTCGGAATAATCGATATATTAACACAAAGGTTAAAATCCCAAGGTCCTCGATGTATGATTATTATATATTTTAAATTTTTAAACAGATTGAACCCATTGTTTCATAGGTATTCCTCGGACGTTTTTTTGCAATGACTGACCCACCTCAGTAGATTCTTTCTATAGTAAAAGGCCATAAGGATTAAAGCTGCGCTCGCTTTTTGCTGGGCCAGTCGTTTACATATTATCTTAACTTTATAGGTAATAGGAGGTGGGCATGAAAAAGTGGGCCACCTTTAACTTCCTGGGTGGGCTCTTTAGCTGTGATGTTATCCTACAATGGTCATGTGATATGTAGCTTTTCTTTCAGATCTGTTTGTGGGCCGGGTATGCCGGCCAGGCTGACATTGGTTGAAGTGTTAGCCAACTCTTGAGCTGACAAGAAATTATATACACTGGTCTGCCACGTGCATTAATAAATATACAATTAGCCACCTGGTGGTAGCAGCACTTCTCATTCCCTTTTGATAATTTTTTGAGAATTTGAGAATTTAGTGGCGGTAATCCGTGGAATGTAACCTCTGCATGGTCTGAGACGCATGTGATGCATAGTAACTTATGTTATTATCTTGGACCTCTATCATGTTTAACCTCTATCATGTTTATGGACCTGAAGTACAAATTTTTGCACTTGGCCTAAATACTTCCTGGTCAATCTTTATGGTTTTGTGACTCTAAAGGGAATATGTGTGTTGCTGGAGCATTATCAAGCTCATGATGACAAATTTTGTTAACCTCGTGAATTTGATAAGTTAGTATATGCTCGGACAGCAGGTTATCAATATATTTTCATTTGACAAGTGACTTGCCACATGAAGTATTATAACCACGCTTGACGTGATATTAGTTGAGGTATACATGAATTTATTTTATTGAAGGCGTGATCTATCCTTATTCAACTAGCAAGTTTGTCCTCGTTACGGTAACTTGGGATATACAACATTTCTGTAGGAAGGTCTGTCTTGTAGTGAAAGCATATAATAATAATAATGATAATGATAATAATAATAATAATAATAATAATAATAATAATAATAATAATAATAATAATAATAATAATAATAATAATAATAATAATATCATTATACTGGATGGTTGTTCTTCCACAGGGTCCAGTAGGCTAGATCTTGGCCCAATTATTCCAAACTTAATGTAGGAGGAAACCGGAGATCCCGGAGGAAACCTACGGTGCTCAGCAGGTCTTTGGGAAACCTTGCCACGTGCGACCACGAACTCCCAGCCAAAAAAAGCTTCGAAATTCGAACCCGTCGGAGGAATCAGACTCACCCGTCGGAGGAGCTTCCCGGGACGAACAACTTGTGCCATCGTTAGGGATCGAACCCGGGCCGCAGCGGTGACAGGCCAAAGCGTACTCGCTGGCCCACTGAGCTCCCGCAAAATCAGATGTCTGATGATAGGGATTTAAGTGTAATCAATTCTCTGATAATTCTCATCCATTCATATTTAATTGTTTTATTACAATTCGTCTTGCTGGTTTAAGTTCTTCTGTAACATATTACTTCTTGGCAGAGCTACTTCATGTCATTTCGTACAAATGGTCGCATGCTGGAACATTGATGGTTCATTTTACCGAATGGGAGACCAGAGGTTCTGCAAACTACAAGATGAAAGAATTCGTGACCAAATTAATAACAAAATTTGATATTTTTGGTTTGATTGAGATGCATTATGGTACTTGAGAAAGTCTAGCACTGGATGGCTATGAACTATTCATTAACTTGCGTCAAATGTCTCATACAACAACTCGATTCTTTGGAGGCATAGTGATTGGTATTGTAAAAGAAATAAGGGAAGGTGTCAAAAATTTAAATCCTCCCAAACACTGGCACAGAAATTTCCTGGATTAGGTAAAGCAAATTCTACTTCACCTTACCACGGGAGCTTCTATGTAGCACTTGCTTATGTCAGCCACCAGGGGTCAACTTTTTTCCCAAATGGGGATGACAAATTTGATCTGCTCGAAGTAGATGTGGCTCGTTACTCCGCCGTTGGAAAGTGTATAGTATGTGGGGAAATGAACGCGAGGACTGCAGAGGAGCCAGATTTTGTAATGAATGACTTTGGCAAGAATATGCCCATACCAGAATCTTACATTTGTGATATAAACGCATACCGCAATCAGCCTGACAAAGCTAACCCTCCCCCCCCCCTCCTCTCCCTACCTTTTTAGGTGGGGGTGTGCAGCTCAAGTTTTTCAGAATGACCCTTCATTAGGGCTCCCATCCTACCAAATAATGGATCTTCATTAGGGCACTTTCACAGCATGCGCCCTGTTGACGGGGCTGGAGCGTAAATCGTCTGGTTTTGACTAGGACCCTTTGATTTTATCAGTGACCTTGGTTAGGAGTCTCAGAAAAATTTATGGACCTTCGTTAGGGAAATCTTGGGAAAATTGATACCTTTGTTAGGGAAAGTACCGGCGAAAAGGCACCCTTCAGAGCAGCACATCCCCATTACGCTCGGTATAGGGAGTACTACCCCCCCCTTCCCGGGGCGAAACCCAACCAACATGGACAAAAACTTCTTGAACTTTGCAGATCCTCTGGTCCCTCAATTCTTAATGGTAGGGTGTTGGGTGACACACTGGGCAAATATAACGTTATAATCTCACCGGTGCTCCCGGTGTAATTGATTGTATGCTTGTTGATCAAAGTCTCTTGAGTAATATTTGTTACTCTCATGAATATAATGTTAAAGTGGCATAAATACATTTTATGTAATCTTTATGTCTCACAACATGTCATTATAGATCAATTGATGAATGGCCAAACACAATTCAGAGTAAAAAATTCAAGTGGCAGGAAAGAGGTAATAATCGATTTAGAAAGGTGTTACTGTCAAAGGACTTCCAACATAATATTAGTTATGTAACGCCAAACTTGAGAAGTCTGATGGTTGTGCAAATGCCATGGTTTCAAGTGTCACTTCGCTTTTAACATAAGGGGTTCATGGTGTGAAAATTAAAAGCATACTTGCAGGTCGAAGGCATATAAAGAAGCAAAAAATTCAAGAAGAAATGGTACGACACGAACTGCCATGTAGTTTACAAAGATTTAAGAAGGGTGGCTGCCAATCTAAGGGAACAGCCCTTTAATATTCATTTATTCAACAATTCTGCAATATGCGTAAACAATACAAACGATTACTTGAAAGAAAAGCAGAAATTTCAGAAAAATATAATTCAGCAGCTGGAAATTTGGAAGACAGAAACCCCTCTGCAGTTTGGAATTTGTATGACCAACTGAGGAAACAAACTTCTTACATGAAAATGTATCCCATTGAAACACCTCCTCCCCGATTGCCACTCATAATATGTAATTCATAAACTTAATGATGAAATAAAAAATATGTTTCAACCAAGGGCTAGAGTAGGTGCAAGACATAATGTTGCTTATATTCCCTCACATTACTGTTGCAAGTTTTATTAGTGTCAGTTCTTTGACCAAGCCCAGAATAGATTTTCCCGAAACTGTTCTAAGTGTAGTTACCAGCACAGAACCATGTGCTACAGAGGTTCAGGTGACAGAGGATACCGAGGAAATAATCAGAGTAGGTTTTATACCCAGGTTAATAAATAGGTGCTGAACAAAGTGGCTGGAGAGTCTTCCCAAAGACCACAGTCTCACTGTATGACTATGTCTTTTTTGTGTGCATTTTCCTCCATCAGTTGGTTATACGAATGACGTGTCAGTGAATCTGAATTCAGCACTTCAGCATCCAGAATAGGTTTATACAAAATTTTAACTGAATCTGGAAAATAAAACCCTACGGGCTTCTTTCAGGAGGAAGCATTGAAATATTTTTATAGTTCAGAGTTGTGGCCAAACAGGATTTTCAATATTTGGCATACCCACTGGGCCTCTCAGTCCATCATGCCATACCCAAAGAATACACAAAGAATACACACGTGCATTGTACCTGGCAGCGGGAAATAAAGTTATTATGATAGAGAATTTTTATTTCCTGTTTTCTGGTGAAAATTTACACTTCTTGTGAATACATAATCTGTCCAGTGAATCCAGACGATCATGCACTGCAGGGATTCACTTCGAAGAATAAAGTTTATTTTGACTAAATGCTTCTGATGGAATGGCTACCATCAAACAAATTTTAAAGACGTTTACCAAGATTTAACAGAAAGTAGTTTCTGAAAGGAAACATATAAAGATGGGTTAATGCAAAGTCCTGATTGTTTCTTGTTCGGTGGTGGGATAAAATGTTAATTATGCCAACCTAATCTGCAGAGGCTTATCCGTTTGTGTCCTTTCCTTGCCTCGGATTACCAATAGTCTTAGAAAAAACTTTTCGAACTTGACGAAACAACGGTATTTGCAGAAATCGAAATTGATACAGTAAACTCTAAATAACAGTTGTCAGTTCATAAATTGCCAAATTGTCAGAAATTGGTAAGGAGTTTAATACACACTACCCCTGTATCTGTTCTTAATATCTGCTGAAATTGTGGTTTTAATTATCAGACAAAATAATAAAATTAAATGCATTTAGATGGAAGATAAGGAAAATAAAATTAATCAATATGCATGTGACACTTGCTTGACAATTGGAACTGATGAAGGAAGTTTGTATTCGAATGGTTTAATAAATATGCAGGATTGAATTTATGATAAAACAGAAATAACGCCAAAAGATAATTTAACAGACAACTAAAACTTAAGACCTCAAATAATATTTCATATCTATATTTTATTGGCCTTTCAATATACAATAGATAAAGTCT
The DNA here is from genome assembly GCA_964020975.1 of Hermodice carunculata. NCBI lineage: Eukaryota > Metazoa > Annelida > Polychaeta > Eunicida > Amphinomidae > Hermodice > Hermodice carunculata. Next base: position 59,390,133 of record OZ026612.1, read on the forward strand.
GAGCTTCAGAATTCCATTGAGATGCAAAGTCTTCTTGTTGATTCCTGTTATACATAATATTTTGTTCAGCGTTGAGCTTATTTCTTAAATACCGAAGAAAGGCTCGAAATGGGACTCTTTTTTGCATACATAACAGTGAATAAAGTATTTTGCTTGAGTAAACAATTATTCAGAGCATGCTTTTTTGGCTCATTAAAAAATCCAAACAAAATATAAAATTCTGTCAAGTTTATGACAGTATGATGATTACATGAATGCCACCACTGTTGAAACAGTTCGCAAAAACCCGTTGCGTGATCACACTTACAAAATCGATGAATAATTGTGTCATTTCGTCGCAAAAATTACATTGTTCCGATTCTATTAATTTCTACTTGTATAATTGTGCATTATGAGTTACAAATCTATGAAAACAGGCAAACTGAAAACTTTGTAGTCTTGTTTCAAAAGTACATCTGAAAGATAAAATATGAAAAAGGAATGAAAGCTTGAAAAATGTGTTTCCATTAGCATCCATATTGTTAAATAAATGTTTGACCCATTTTAAAAGCAAAGCCTTTATTTAAGATTTTAAATGTAAAATTTTTAGCCCGCCGTCCTGGATTTTCTTATACACGATTAGATTTTTAACTTTAGTTATTGGTCCATTCCACAAAAATTCATTTATGGATCGTTGAACAAGATCAATATTTTTTTCTTCTATGTGAACAGAAGAAATGCAATAGAACAATTTTGATGCAGTTAAACCTTTCAATACTCTATTTTTACCAATTAATGATAACTGTCGAACCGTTCACACTTTTAATTCATCTTTGAATGATTGCACCCTCGATGAAAAATTCAACGAACTCATTTCAAGTAGACTATCAATAAATGTTATACTAAGCGTGGAGAAACTTCCTGTGCTCCATCTGACAGGCAAATCCCAGTCAGGGGGATATTTTTGTCCTCCAATCAATGCAGCTACCGTTTTCTCAATATTACATTTCAAACCGGAACATATCTCGAAATATTTTAACCTTTGAATCAAGGACTTAACTGATGCTGCATCAGCCAGGAAACAAGTAGTATCGTCAGCTAACTGACTAATTTTCGCTTTAGTATCTCCAATGTGAATACCATTTATGTCACTGTTTGACCTTATAGATATGGCCAAAATTTCAACGGCTAATACAAACAAAAAAGGAGCAAGGGGGGGGGGCACCCCTGTCTAACTCCACGGCCCAAGTGAACAAACTGTGAGGCATACCCATTATTCATGACACAACTTAAAAAATATCATTATACAGAATCGACACCCATTTCCTGATATTAAGACCAAAATTAAAACATTCCAAAGTTTGATCAAGATATTTCCATTCGATTGTATCAAAGGTTTTCTCAAAAGGATACATATTAAGTCCCAGAATCAAGCATTTAAATTAATTTGGATTACAAGGCTTCTCAGAGACGAAAGTGATGAAAAATGGAAGGAATTTGTTGTTCAACAATCGCCAAGTTATGGAAATATACTGCAATGTAATATGAACGATAAAGATGTTGATCTTGTTTTCAAAAGGTAAAAAGTATTTTTTTTAGAAGGAGGGGATAATACTATGATGTTCTGTTAATAGTTTTGAACAAAAAAAGTGAAAGATATTGTACATCAACATTTATGGTGTAGTTCATGGATTGGAATCGAAAAAAAGCAACCAGTATATTATGCTCATTCAGGGCAAGAAGTTATTAACAAATTGTTTGATTTACTCAAGGTGGAAGGCCAATTTTGTCAAATCAGATGTTCTGTATCAGGTGTCCACATGTGAGAACAAATCACCGGAATTACATAAGTTAAGTAGCAGCAAAACCAAGAAGTTGGAGAATAAAATACAGGATAACTGACCAGTGGATGTTAAAATATGTACGTATACTATAGAAAAAAAGGATGAAAACTGAAAAAGCTTCACAATTTTTTTTATTCTGTATTGATTGAATAGATTTTTACACCTGCAGCAAACGCTTAATGTAAGTGGAAATAAGACTTGGATACGATAATAGAGGAAGAGTATTGGAAGTGTAACTTCAGTTAAATATTCACATGCACTATATCAGCTAAGTTGAGAACTTTTCAGTACAAGTTTTTACATAGGATAATATTCACAAATACAAGACGATTTGAATGTGGATAAAAAGACAATTTATCATTGGGTAATGAAGGAGAAAAATTGATATACTCACTACTTTTATGAGTGTGGTATAACTCAGCAATTTTGGACACAGGTATTAAATTGGATAAAAGAAAGTGAGCTCTAATATAAGTTTTCTAAAGCAGGGATTTTACCTGATGTTGAAGTAGATGCATTGCAACCCTGGTCATTTATATTTCTGATTGCAATATATTATTTATTCATATGTTATGAAAAAGAGTGGTCAACTCCGGAAAATTTTCAGAACAAAGTGCAGGAAATTAGAGACCTAAATACTTGAACACTGGCCCAGATTCCATGTTTTAGAATTTCCCAATTGTGTGATTCATTGTCAGGCTTAAGTTAATGGAACTTCATTGACAGGAGCAGTGGTCGTTTGCACAAAGAACACCTTTAGATCTGTCCCGGTGTAAAAGGATATTATTTGTGTTGTATTTGGGTTGGGGTTTTTTTTTCTCATCCTGAACCACTTCTTGATTGTCATTACCCTATTCCTTAGTCTGAACTCTCTACACTCCATAAGCTACCCTGTCACTGTCTCACCTGTATACAAATGGAAATACTATGTCACGTTATTCTGTAGAATTTTGACCTAGGCGGTACTAGCCCAAATAAATTAAGGGTCTTCAGCAGGTAACTACTCAGCACATGTGTCGGAACCTATACCCATACATGTCTTTCTGAGTGGCGGGTCCTTGTCTGCGCTAAATATTCAGCACAGACAACCCAAATAATAACGAATAAACATAAATGTGGCAAATGATGTATTAGCTAAATAAGTGAGGTTCTGCTTATAAATGGGGGGCTTCTATATGAATAGAGAATACCTATCAAACCAAACATAATAAATAGCATAAAACAAGTTCAGATAAGATCAATTTGACTTACCCCTGAACTAGTATGTACCCTTTTGCACATAAGTCTAAAATACCTGCCAGTGTACAAACTGGGGCCATATATTCAATCCCAGTAACCACAAAATAAACAGTTATAGCCAGACAGCTCTTTAAACCTGGGGAATTCCTAACAAGTACTGTAACAATAGACATCCTGGGCCAGAAAAGTAAAAAAACAAAACAAAACAAACAAAAAAACAACAACAAAAAATACACACCTCCCATTATGACACCTACTCCTGTGAAAGTCTCCAAGAAATCAAATTCTATTTAGTTGTCAACTCTTAGTTTACGTTTCGAAAGAATGAATCAAGTTTGTAATAATTGAGTAAACCAACTTCTGGCTAAATGCATAAATTAAAACAAAAGTGGGCCCATTATCGACCATGCGGAACTCGGAAAGATTTTGAAGCAGGTTCTGATGTAATGCCATTCAGAGGCATGGAATGATTCCTCAATTGGAGCTGACAGCCTGTACTGTGGCAGATAATTATTGAACCATGAAAGTTTCTATCGACAATATCAATGCATCGCAGTTTATTCTATTCTGTACTATTTCATTACATTTCATTTATGCAGACGAGTTTTGGCCTAAATCCTGATTGGCAGGTATTCGGATGCTGGTTTTTGTGTTTTGATAATAGTAGGTAAAACATAAATACACAAAGGTCTGTACTCTGACGGGTTGACTTTATTTTGGGGAGCTAATTTTCCCTTTTCTACATTTCCATTATGTCACCGCATTGAAAAAAGACTGAAAAAAAATAAATTTGTGGCAAAATGAAGGCTGGTGTAGCTAGTTTGATTACACTAGCAAGAAGACAGTCAAATTCAGCGGTCTTTTGGTGGACAACGCCTAAAGACATTCAATCATTTCTCAAGAAAATATCGACAGCAACTTGAACTTTGAATCACAAATCGATTTATTTGCAAAAAAAAATGCTGGTATAGAGTGGATTTTGCTGGCAACAGTTGCACCTATAGTCCGGAAAAACGTATTAAAACGGTAGCAACATTATTGAATGACCTTTATTTCAATGCCGTAAACAAGAAGTTTATTAGTTGTAAACTTATCTGACTGAGGCAGAATCTTTTTTTAAGCTGCTCCACTGCATGTCAAATGTACCTAAGTTGTTAGAAGTGAAATCACAAAATATTCTTTGGCAGTTCCTATTGTAACGTTTATTGGTTTTTTTTTATTTTTTATTTATTTTTTTTATTTTTTATTTTTTATTATTCTTATTTTTTTGTCTCTCTGTGTTTAGATAAGAAAGTTTCTCTGATATGTAGTGGCGCATTCTTTTTATAGCCCCCTTCAAAGAAGGTGGGGTATATAGCTTTGCTCATATCGGTCGACCGGTCGGTCGGTAGAAAGACTTTGGTTTGCGCACCATAACTCAAGAAGTTTTTGAGAAAGGACTTTGGTAGTGCCGAGATATTTTTAGTCCAGTATAAGAGCTAGGTAAAGTATGAAGGTGGTTGACCTTGACTCTATATCCAAGGTCATGGAGTTACTGTAGTAAGTTTTGATTTCTGCAAGTTAACTACAAAACTTTTTATGATAAGATCTGTATATTGCACAGGATTATAATCCTTATGCAGGGCAGGATGAACTTTGAAGATGGGTGACCTCGACCTAAATCCAAAGGTTACATGGCCACTTTAGCTAACCTACTTTCTAAATTGCAACTCAGAATTTAAGTTATGACTTCAATATTGCACATGGTGATAGTCCTTAATTAGGGCTTGATCAGTTTAGAAGATGGATGGCCTTGACCAAATTCCCAAGGTCGCGAGGTCGGTGAGTCAGTAGAGAGACTGTGGTTTCCACACCATAACTCAAGACATTTTTAAGGTAGGACTTTGATAGTGCCCAGGTATACACTCCTACATAAGGGCTAGGAGAAGTATGAAATTGTTTGACCTTGACCCTATTTCTAAACTCACGGAGGTACTATAGTAAGTTTTGGTTTTCGCACGGTAACTAGAAAGTTTTTTATGATAGGACCTGTATTTTGTACAGGGTTATAGTCCTTATCCAGGGCTAAGGAAAGTTTGAAGATAGATGACCTCACAACGTCACTTTAGTAATCCTAGTTTTTGCATTGTAAACCATAATTCAAGTTATGACTTCAATATTGCACATGGTAATAAGCCAATTAGTGCTTGGCCAGCTTAGAAGATGGATGACCCTGACCAAATTCCAATGTCACTACCTAAAGTCCTATTAGTGAACTTGGTTTATGCATGATAACTAAAGATTTTCTTCACCAAAGGCTTTCATATTGCACAGATATATAGGCTTGTATAGAGAGTTAGATCAAGTTCTGAAATGAGCGACCAAGGTCACACAGCCACATTACTGAATTTGGTTTCTGCTTAATAACTGCAGAATTTTTTGAGCCAGAGGTTCTATTTTGTAGATGTTTCTAGTCTGTTATTAGGGCCAGATCAGCTTCTAAGAAGGGTGACCTTGACCTAATTTCGAACGTCACAAGGCCACTATTATGAATTTGGTTTTCCCCGTTACACGTTCATTTAAAAAATGGCCTTGTAAGAAAGTGGTTAGAATATCATGGATGGAAACCCACCAGTCATTTACTTTGTGAAACGTTTCAAGAACTGTCCACAGAAGTTTCGTACCTCTCTCACCTTGTATGCTGGTGATAGAGAATTTAAATATGCATACGATCCAAAGCAGCATGAAATACTAGCGCAAACAATCAACACAGACTTACTCAGGTTAAAAGCCTACTTTGACGAAAATAGATCGACAATTAATGTGAACAAATGCCAATTCATGCTAATTGGTACTTATCAGGTCTTGCGCAAAATTCCCAACCTGAACATCTAAATAGATAATCAAAATCTTCTTGAAATTCACAAGTGCACCATGTTATACAAGTGCATGAATCACTTGACGCCAGAATTCCTGTGTAATAAATTTCAACTCAATGTTGTAGCTCACCATAATAACACCAGAAATGCAAGTAATTTGAGACCAAGAAGGATAAAGACTGAATATCACAATAAGAGTTTTACAGTACCTGGCACAAAGTTATGGAATGGCCTCCCTGAATACATTAAAGACAGTTCATCTATTGGTACCTTCAAATCAAATATTTGTAAACACTTTTTTAAACCACAATTTTAATTTCAAACTATTTTAAACGTGACTATTAAGACACGGGATGGATTAATCCATCATACAAGGTTAAGTTATTTATTTTTTCACGTAAGAAATAATAAACAATTTTGTTTATTCCCAGATGGTCCTTCTTTATAAATAGCGTGAACCTTTCGGGGTCGCCGCAAGAGCGACAACCTTGTCAGGTACATTCATCACATAAATGGTTGGCGGAATACACACACACACACACACACACACACACACACACACACACACACACACACACACACACACACACACATACATACATACATACATACATACATATATATATATATATATATTATGTTTTCCTTATTTTGAACCTTTTGGGGTTGCAGCGATAGCGGCTACCTCTTCAGGTTCAATCACCTCATTTTATGTTTCTGGAATATGTATATTTTATGTTATGCTAGATTCGGACCTTTCAGGGTGGTAGCGGTGGCGGCTACCTCGTCAGGTTCAATCACCGATATTCATGTTTATTATTGCATTTCGACTTTACATGATCTATTATAAGTTTTGCATATTTTATTTATTGGCCCATGTATATTTATCATTGTTATAGATTTATTTGTATGTGAGGTGTGTCAATGCTTGGCTACCGAAAACAGTGATATCCTGAGAATTAATAAAATTATCAATGAATCAATCAACATACCAGGAGCAATACACCAGAAGTAGCAATATCATAATCTGACATGCCAGCAGCAATAGACCAAACCGACATACCACTACCATGAACAATACACCAGCATTTTCGGTGCCTCGGATGTAAACGAATAAGGTCTATGGTTGTTCTGATAGGGTTACTGATGGATTGCTTCACCTTAAAATGAGAAGCTAAATCTGGCAAGTTCGTCTGGGTCAACCATGGTCCTATTGAAATCATCTTACATGTACTACTATGCAGAAGCAGGTAGGTACATAAACATGTGTACATACGGCCCTAGTAGAGGCATTTCTAGAGATTACCTCGAACTGGTGTTCAAACGACTCAAGAAAAGTGTTCATCATCAACTTATTGGTGGCATAAAACATGAGGATATTAACGAAGGCTCAGTAAATGGTAATTTTATCCCAGCACATCTGTACGCAATACTGTATCTACATGTATGTTAGTTTTGTTTATCCCTATTGTTTTACCCTTGTAGATAGTCCTTTACCGTGATGAAGATTATTCCTCCTTTCTTGTGACTGTTTTGTAGGTTCATATGTGGAATTAACAGGGGTTTTCTTTTTTTTTTTTTTTTTTTTTTTTTATCTCTGATGACTACATTGTTTCAGAGAGTGTGATTTAGCGGAAGACGAAGGCTGAAGTACTTCAGCTGGACCAAATGAAAGTAAACCATTCATATTGCAATGTGCTAATTTTGGTCCTTTCGCTGAGATTGTTTTGTTAGTGGGTAGTTCCTCTGGTAACTCATTTTGATTATAACCAGTTGATATTCAGGAATCAATATCTTCAGAGCCCGACTAAAACAAACTGGTGAGCGAAAAGATGAAAGGTTTCTAGCTTTTTGTAAATTCATTGGGTATTTCCCATGATGCGTGTAGCATACTTATGTCACAAGTTGTACGGAGTTTGACCACGAATTTACGACCTGTGTCCACAGGAACTCTTAATTTGGGCAAAAACTTTCAACCTGTGCATATGTGTATGTGTGTGTGTAACCAACACTGTCGTGTGTGTGTGTGTGTGTGTGTGTATGTGTGTGTGTGTGTGTGTGTGTGTGAGTGTGTGTGTGTGTGTGTGTGCGTGTGTGTGTTGAATCGACACTGCAATCCTCTAAAGTGTTCTTCTCAAGTGCTGCTGAAATTAAGCGGGCATCGTATAGGAACAAAGAAAAATGTAAATTTTAAAAATTGCAAGAATTTATCACGGGTATATATGACATCCAAATTTATTTTAAAATTATTCAAAACGCACAAACACCTGTCTATATTATTCGCGATAATTATCATTTGTTACCGATGTCACTAAAAAAAGTACCGTTTGGTTCGTATTAACACAATAGGATACTGACACTTGCAATGATATTAACAAAAATATTATTATTATTATTATTATTATTATTATTATTATTATTATTATTATTATTATTATTATTATTATTATTATTATTATTATTATTATTATTATTATTATTATTATTATTATTATTATTATTATTATTATATGCACGCCTGTATGTGACACTTTGTAATTAATCTATCAGAACTGAACTAAGCATTTGCACTTGTGTTAAACGTCATAAAGATTGATATACATTCTTGCTGAATTTAATTTAAAACTTTTTTCCTGCTGGCCACTACTAGTACAAGAAAGATTAATAGGGTTCTGCCTGACAGAGCTGTTTAATGCCACAATAAAGAAACAACCAAACACATTCTAACTGCACTGGGGTGGAATCCATAATTATTTCTGTGTGGTTATACAGACATTTGTTTCCAGAAATTATGTCTGTGTGTTAACAAAGAGATACCATTTTTCATAGAAATCTTTCTTTCCTTTTTACAGCTAATTCTTTCCGGGGGTTTTCTCGTACTCGATATCAAAGAGAAATATTGAATTTTACACACTTGATATAATAATGAAAAGACGCACCTTTTTGGAAGGGCTTCAAAACTTTTAATGGTAGAACTGCCATTCCAACTTAAATTTATAGTTTGTACTATTGTCGCATCCAATTAGCCACAACTTAAAGTGTAGACTTTTCATTTATGAAAATTAAGGGTACTTGAAAAGTTAAAGTGTTGAATATCTTCAAACCTATAAAAGGTAGAGCTGCCACTCAAACTTTAATGCATACGTTTGTGCTCTAAACACGTCCAAAGGATCTTGAACAAAAGTAGTAGAATTTTAATTTATGCTAATAAGGAACTTTTGAAAAAGTTGAATGGGTTAGATATGTCCGTTCTTCCTTAAATTCTTATTTTGTACTGCCGTAGTGCTTTCAAAGCACAAAGACACTGTCTCTGACAGACTTGCTTTTGAAGCAAATCTTCTCTTCTATGTGTTTCATTAGAATGCTTGGTTTCTCTCCAACACATACTCTTACTGGTTGTTGCGAATGGCCCCTTAGCAAAACCAAACCTAAAATAATACATTCTTCAGAGTAAAACTCGGACAATGTTCAATTGCAATCCAATGTTAAGATCGCAATGAAAAGAAATGCGAACTAGAAAAGATGATTTGCTGCATAGCAAATCAGTTTGTGTGTCTTAAAAGCATATTGGTGTGGCAATGTACAACTATTCCATAACACAGGAGTACAAGTTGGAATGGCATCTCTATTTATTATAGCTTTGAAGTTATTCAAGATTTGAAATTTCTAATGGTGCTATTCAGCATAATTTAAATTGCTACAACTTTTAGTTTTAATTCATTAGCTGCGCAATGGTCAACAACCCTCTAGTAGAAGTTGGTCACATGTAGATTGTGCAGTGTTACAATACCCAAAATCAAACCCCAACATGAACCAAATCGGATGAAAATTGACCAAGTTATGGCAAGATGAACCTTGCAAAGGGCCAAATGACCTTGACCTTTGCCCTTTCGAGGTTACATGTTCTTATAAAAATGTGCAGTGTTGCAATACCTATAATTTGAGTCCAACTTGATTAGAATTGGATGGAAATTGGCCAATGTATGACTGGATGAAACTCTCAAAGCTCCAAATGACCTTGACCTTTGACCTTTAGAGGTCACATGTAAAATTCAAAATGTGTAGTGTTACCATAGCTACCATTTGAGCCCAACATGATCAAAATTGGATAAAAATTGACCAAGTTATGGCTAGAAGAAAGTTACCATGGAAAGTGGCCTTTGACCTTGAAATGACCTTTGACCTTGAGATGACCTCTACCTGAAGCGAACCTTTACCTCAAAAATGACATTTTGGCTTAAAATTAAACTTTGACCTTGACATGACCTTTGACCTTGACATGCCCTTGACATTTGAGATGACCTTTACCGTGCTATGATCAAACTCCTATACACTCGGAACCACATCTTCTATAGTATATAAGATATTGAACATTTAAAACTTTAATTAGCCCTCATTTGCATAATTTTGAAAAGCACTACCTCTCATTATAAAAAGGCCAGACTTTATCTATAGAAGTACAATTGTGCCAAGTTTGGAATTTCTACATGTAATACTTTTCAAATGAAATGTCGGACAAATTTGCCTGTAAAGAAAGAAAGAAAGAAAGAAAGAAAGAAAGAAAGAAAGAAAGAAAGAAAGAAAGAAAGAAAGAAAGGAAGAAAGAAAGAACAGTATGTCTGTGATGGCACACAGACATGATAGAATGCATGAGCAGGGATCTTGAGCATTTCCTGGACTGTGTAATTGTATATAAATAATGTAGCCCAAAATGTTTTTTCTAAGAGCCACTTAACTGACTGGTGTCCAGAAAGAAAACATTAACTTATAATTAAATTACCAAACAGACATAGCTATTCAATCAATGCAGCCAATGTTTATATGACAAAATTAACTCATTCAGTTATGAACCCAAAGGATATGCTCTTTGCTAATTCTTTCAAATTTGCATTGCTAATACAATGTGTGAAAAAAATAAAAAAAGGTCAGAATATCACAAATTATGAGCAGATATTATAATCTATTATGATTGTCAGAAATTTTAAATCAGAACCCCCTCATTTAAAAGATAAGAATACTCAGTATATCCCTTTGATACAAATTTTACTGACAGTAAATGAAGACTTCTGTCCTGAATGAGTCAAGGGATGCCGCATTTTCAAAGGGTCATTTTGATGTCACATCTTGTAAAATATATACTAGGATTATGGCTTGTTTGCAGTTTAATTGAGATGTGACACCCCTGTAAAAATATCCCAAAGGTCTTACAATGTTGATAAAGGCTGTGGATTATGAGTGAAATCTATTGGGGGTAATAAAATACACATAAACTTAAGAGGAAAGGGTATGGTTTATTTTGATGTGGTTACACTTGCCAGGACTTTGGAACAAGCTGGCCATTTGATACCAATCATTCACTGTCACTGGTCATGTGTGTTTAGTGGGGTGGCAGACACATAGCAGGGCCAGCTCCACAGTAAAACGGTGTCCCTTTAGCTGGATTATTTTGTAAAAAATCCAATTATTTGAGGCTACAAAAGTGAAAATAAAACCCACATAAATGTCTACAGCAGCACCCATGTGGACCTGTTTACAAACACCACTAATTATAGCAGCCGGGTTGAGTGGCAGGGCAAAGAGGTCAGTGATAGGCTGTTTGGCCCACGGGCACTGTGGTCACAACTAATGAGACGGCCCCCAAAGCTCAAGTTAGGTGGAATGGACTGTATACTATATAACATATTGAAGATTTAAAACTTTAATCAGCCCTCATTTGCATAATTTTGAAAAGCACTACCTCTCATTATAAAAAGGCCAGACTTTATCTATAGAAGTATAATTGTGCCAAGTTTGGAGTTTCTACGTGTTATACTTTTCAAATGAAATGTCGGACAAATTTGCCTGTAAAGAAAGAAAGAAAGAAAGAAAGAAAGAAAGAAAGAAAGAAAGAAAGAATTCCTAGAAAAACAGAAAAGTGTGTGTTGACACACACTGTGTGTTGGCTCTTGGCCAATGTGGCCAGTGCTGCGACTTATTTCATAGCCTGGCAGTGACTTCAGTGTCTGATACGATATTCCTATTCTGGGGCCCACTGCCGCCAATAACTGGCAACTGTAAAGCATTGTATTTACATCTGTAGGTAATACTCAAACTGGAAAAGTCCCATTATATATTTTTACATCACATTCATTCGACCAATTAACCTTCTCTTAACACTAATCGCGCGTATATTTTGGACACTGCATGATCAAAATATCCAACCGGGACTAACCTACGAACTTGACTGCCATTTACAAAATTGTGGATTCCGCACCTTGTGGTTTGTAACTGAGGATAGTATTGGGGCGATCTTGGGGGCTTTATAGTACATGAAATCAAAAGTATATATATTTTCAAATATTTCAGAGCATCAATAATAATATGATATATGCTGTGGCCGCGATTCACTTTGATATCCAAATCAAATGTATTTTTATGGGATGGTCCCGCAATGCATTGCACCGTGTTCAAAATGGCGCTCACCAACAAGTGCATGATTTACAGGCTCAAGGTATCGTGTTGCATTTGGATTTGTAACTATACGATGATAACTGCCTCAGATACAACCGAGTGGGCAGATTAAAGTTGAGATAGTACGTCTTGTTTGAAAAGTACGTTAATGACCGTGTGCCCTGGTAACTCCGAAAACAGACACGTGGAACCCAGAGAAATATTGTGATGACAATCACCTAATAACCAGGGCTATGCTGTTTCACCGAAGAACCATGGCGATGCAGGTATGCTGTTTCCCAAGCCGAAGTTAACCCTCGAGACTAGTTGAAATAACATTTCCTGTTTGAGTTGGCTTTACTGCAAAATAACGGCACACGACAGCCAGTTTCTGGATATTCCGATAAAATCTTTTAGCCAGGGTTGATCAAATTTCATAAGGGAAGGGCGGCTTGAAACCATTTTATTTATTTATTTGTTTATTTATTTGTCTATTTATTTATTTATTTATTTATTTATTTATTTATTTATTTATTAATTTATTTATTTATCTATCTATCTATCTATCTATCTATCTACCTACCTACCTACCTACCTACCTACCTATCTATCTATCTATCTATCTATCTATCTATCTATCTATCTATCTATCTATCTATCTATCTATCTATCTATCTATCTATTTACTTTCATTTAGGATTGGGCCTTTTCAGTCGGGCCGGTAGGGTTACCGGAACCACACATAAATTTTTTGTTAGGACTTCAGTAACTTTGACATTTGTTGAAACATGTTTTAATAGGATGTTCTTTTCCCTTTTACACATTACCTTCTTTGACGTCAGTTTAATTTGTTACCTGGGCACAGCCGGGGGCTTTTGCAGATAAATCAATAAACAAATACACCATCCAGATAATTAGTCAATAAGTATTTGAGTGAATAAATGAACAAACAAATAATTAAATAAGTAAACAAAGCAAGGAAGGAAAAAAACACACATACGTGCATATATATATATATATATATATATATATATATATATACTTACACACACACACACACATATATATATATACATATATATATGTGTGTGTGTGCGCAAAGATTTACAGTCTCCGTGTCCATTCATGTCCCTGCCTATTTAACCTTAAAAGAGAATTGTGAAGAATTGTGTTTTTAGCACAGCCCTTTTAATGTGTAATTGTTAAAGACAAGCTTTATCAACCTAAAAGATGATCACAGGTCTTAATTTGGTCAGTTTCGAAAGCAGTTTCGGAGCCTGAAATATCCGGATGTGTATATGTGATAGCGGCTCACAGTTTCATCATGTCTCCCCGTGCAACGGGGGGGGGGGGGTGGTCATATTGTTTTTGCGTCCGCTTCTTCCGCTTCTTCTTCTTCTTCTTCTTCTTCTTCTTCTTCTTCTTCTTCTTCTTCTTCGATCTTCTCCTTGTTCTTCTTCAACACATTGTTGTATGCGTTGCGGACGCAATAACTCAAGAAAGATTTGACTTGGGAAGTTGAAATTTTTTGTGAAGATGTTCCTACATGAAACCTTGCTTGGGAGTGCAGATGGGTGACTTTGACGTATTTTTCAAGGTCACATGGGCATGTCGTGTAAAATTGACGCGGACGCAATAACTCCGCAAGGATTTGACTGAAGAGGTGAAATTTTGCATGATTATGTACCAAATTATAAACTAGGTTGGGATTGTAGATGGGTGACCTTGACATATTTTCAAGGTCACATGGCTACTTTTAAAAATCATTGCAGATGCACTCGAGAAAGATGTGACTTTAAGAGGTTGATATTTTGTGTGATTATGTTTCTATGTAAGATTTTTGTAAGACTTTGCTTGCAAGTGCAGATGTATGACCTTGACCTATTTTTCAAGGTCACATGAGCATGTCATGTAAAATTGATGCGGACGCAATAACTCCACAAGGATTTGACTTAAGAGGTTGAAATTTTGCATGATTATGTACCATAATATGAACTAGGTTGAGATTGTAGATGGGTGACTTTGACCTATTTTCAAGGTCACATGGCCACTTTTTAAAAATCATTGCAGATGCACTCGAGAAATATTTGACTTAAACAGGTTGCAGATGCACTCGAGAAAGATTTGACTTAAAGAGGTTGACAATTTGTATAATTATGTTTCTATGTAGACTTTTGTAAGACCTTGCTTGTAACTGCAGATGTATGACCTTGACCTATTTTTCAAGGTCGCGAGGGCATTTCGTCTAAAATCAATGTGGAGGTGATAACTCAAGGAATATTTGACTTGGAAAGTTGAAATTCTATGTGAGGATGTTTCTATATATGATCTTGCTTGGGATTGCAGATGGGTGACCTTGACATATTTTTCAAGGTCACGTGGGCATGTCATCTAGAATTGACACGCATGCAACAACTCTGTAAGGATTTGACGTGGGAAGTAGGAATTTTGCTTGTTTATGTTGCATAATACTAACTTGTTTGGGATTGTAGATGGGTGACCTTGACATATTTTCAAGGTCACATGGCCACTTTTTAAAAATCATTGCAGATGCACTCGAGAAAGATTTGTCTTAAAGAGGTTGACATTTTGTGTGATTATGTTTCTATGTAAGACTTTTGTAAAACCTTGCTTGTAACTGCAAAAGTATGACCTTGGCCTATTTTTCAAGGTCACGTGGTCATGTCGTCAAAAATCAACGTTTTGAAATGTCAATAAAGAGTGTACCTTCACCATATCTGTAGATCATTGGAATCGGTACGCTTATTTATAAAATAAGGGTGACAATAGTAAGGGCGCACGGGGAGACATTTGATTTTCTGTTGGAAAATCAGCCTGTCCTATTTGTATTCCTAAATGTTGTCCTTTATACACTTCTTCTCACTGATTCGAACATTTAAGGACACAGGCCCAAAATAAATTAAACCACTCACAGTTCACATTTTTCAAACAGATTTAGACCCTCATCGCTGAAAGACAAACAAACGGGTGCGCAGAAAAACAATATTGCCTCTATCTAACACACACTCACTCAATCTCTGCCTCATATTCTGTCTTCTTTCTCTTCCTCTCTACTGCCTCTCTCTCTCTCTCTCTCTCTCTCTCTCTCTCTCTATCTGTCTGTCTCTTGTTTGTCGTTACTAAAAATACATATGTTTACACTAATACTCGTAAGTGTCAAATACATAAGTGTGCTCATCAGTTTTCTTATTAGAACATGTGAATTTTATCCACAACACATCAAAACACATCCAAACGTGAAAGCTGAATCATTAGTAAAAATGCCTATTAAATTTGTGATGGGCTGATATTGATCAAGATTTATCTACCTACTATGTTTAAATGATCATGCTCCAATAATTTTTGGATCTAAATTTTTTTTTTTTTTTTTTTTTTTTTTTTTTTTTTTTTGAGGGGTGGGATTGGGTAATTTTTGAGTTCCTATTGTTAACCGTGGAAGTCAATGGGGTCTGCGATGGTAGTTCACATTTTGACTTCTTCAAAACTGTAAGCCAGATTCACTTAAAACTTTTGGTACAGATAGATACTCCATAGAATTTGGATTTTTTTTCTTTCTTCTTTTTTTGGTTTTTTCATTTTTTTTTTCTTGATGACCTCAAAGTCGTAGGCCAAGGTCACGCTGCCTTGCATAATAAAATGGTTTTCCTGTCACATCTTCAAATGGATATCATTGAAGTGCATAAAACTTGGCCATTATTTACCTTATTTACCCTAGCAGAATATTCTACATTTCCATCTCTAAACCCTTTCCAAAATTTATTAGTTTAGTCCCCTTAAAGATCACTGATGTCATGCTGGGGGTGGGGTATGCATAATGTTTTTCGCATGAAAAACTCGCTTCTAGTTTACATTGGAAGTATTTCCCTTTAATATCGAAAATGTATAGTTATAGGTCAAGAATTGCTGACCTTATTTGGTCCATTCCCCTGGACTACTGAAAATATCAAACAATCTTCGATGACCAGCAAGCATAAATCCTCAGTGCAGTAATTTAAATAGTAATATCAGACATATAATATCAACAACAAAAAATCAAAATTATAAGCAAATGAATCGTTTAAGCAACATTTTTGTCTGTGTGTAGCGAGTAATGCCAAGTTTGAAGAATGCAGTTTGCAATGTTACATAAATTTGTGGTTCACAAAGCAATATTATTCAAAATGCAGCTAGTATACTCAGAATTATGTGATGCTTGCTTACAAAAAGATTCAATTTTACGTAGATTTTGGGAGTGTCCTAATATTACGTTATTCTGGAACAATTTTGAAGAATTGTGAGGTTTATTATATCCCAGTAACGTGACTATATTATCCGCTGAAATCATTATTTTAGGATGCTATTCAACTCATAGAAAATATGCATTTAATACTTGTATCCTTCAAGCCAACGATTCATACATAAACAACTGTGTAACAAACGTCAAGTGTCATTTGAAAGTTTTCTTGCATACCTCAAGTTCAAAATATCAGTGGAGCAACGTATTTTGTATTCTCAAGGAAAATATGATTTGTTTGAGAAAAGGTGGTTTGTTGTTTTCCACAATATTTGCTGACTCAGTGTTGATATATACAGACCCATGATACCACAAACACATACAGCGTTATTTGAGATTGTAACTTGATATTTTATGTCTGTCGATACCTAGTATTTCTATTTCTTTTTATTGTCCAAAAATGAAACAATGGATTTTTTTAAAAGTTTTAAATACTCGACCGTTGCTCACCAAATTACCAAATTAGGGCTGACTGTTAGGTTCATAAATGGTCTGGATTGCTGTTCATTCGTGTTTTTCTTCGTTCATTTGTTTTGGTCCCACGCGAATATTGCTCGGATTTAGATCCACGCCAGTCCTGGAACATTTGAAATACAGATAATGCATTTGCTTCTAATGTATATAATGACAATTGAATGATTGTAACAGTCTTGATTATCGTTACTTATTTGATATTTTGTTTCAATTTTATAGCATGTTTGGATCATCAGCTGAAGTGAGAGAGTGGGCCGTGACAGTTCTACTGTCTTGGTATTGCAGATAGTTCACTTGTCATGGTATTGCAGATGTCACCATGCACAATAGTTGCCCGGTCGCTTTGAATGGAGTCATGTTGCATGAAATATGCAATTATCCAATAACAATGATTAGCTCTTAGCAGTTTACAATGTTGCTTGGTGTGCTGCTGAATGGTTCTTTGGCTTCCGTAGCAATAAATTATACGGAGTCGTCTTTGCTTTAACAGGCATATAAATGCCCCTTGGCAAATTGTTATTTTTGAACATAGATTATTGTTTTCTAATTTTTTGAAACTCTTGCATTCTAGCAATGGTGATATTTTAATGTTTGGACGTTGAAGATATATATTATTATGGTATCAATAGTTAAAAATTCAACAAAGGTAGAAAAAAAGTGAGTTTTAGTATGTGGTACATTTTGAACGTTTAAATTCAGAAGAAAAATTTCTAAAATGAATGCAATGCGCACGACAACTTTGAGATCATTTGGCAAACGGGAAAATTCATTACATAAATCGTAGAACTAAAATATACGTTACAATGTTTAATGAAGCACCGTTGGGTATGGATATATTAAATGATTTGGGATTTCATGTATACCACCAGTGGATCAGGTATGTTATGAACAAAAATAAGTATGACTAGACGCTGCCTAAACAGTGTAAACACTCATTTTAATCGTAACTATATAAAAAAACTATCTCCTGAAAAATGAAATTATACATAAATTCATAAATCTGTCTGAACGTTTTCCCTCTAAAATCTCTCGAGATGTACAATGTTGTCCGTCACAATGTTTCTTATTTATTTATTTATTTATTTATTTATTTATTTATTTATTTTTATTTTTTTTTTTTTTTTTTTTTTTTTTTTTTTTTTTTTCCATTTAGTTATTTTTTAATTTTTTTCCTTACTTTATTATTCAGTTTACTGTTCTGTCGATCGTTCATCATTCAGCCATTCCCTTTATTTTATTTGCTTGTTTATTCGTTGTTAGAAAATATTATGAATGAATGGCTTGTCTCTATCGTTACCTTGACGCGGGTTACGCACTTTACATGAGGGAAAGCTGTTGACTCAGTCCAACCAGGAAAACATTAATTTAATACATGATTGGTGGCCTTTTTACGAGCAATTGATTAATGAGAAATATACGTCCTTTCATGTTTTTGTTTATGCAAATATTATGAACTGGCGGAAGGTGCCATTCTAATAGAATATATTATAGTATTTTAACCTTTGTTTAATCATGCTAGAAAATTGATTCAACAGCATCTGATAGCATGTCCGCTAATGCGGTTGATTAGTGGCATATTAATTTGCAGGCTTCCCTTCATAGTTTTATTTAACATTTTGATGAAGCGCAGCAATCAGGAAGAAGCAGACAAGAGCTTAAAATATCTGTGCTACTCGACCGTTCTTCATGCCAGATTGTCAATTTGTCGGCCAAGATCAACTCGTTGGAAACAGGTGCATGTCATAATATACGTACAAACAGGAGATTCACAATAGTATGTTTTACCAACAGTAAAGCTGCAAGATTTCCATAGCTCTTTATTCTGTACGTTGTTCAGAATATGCACATATTGTTCCCTACGCTGCGGAGAATAGGAACCCCGTTCAGATCAATTAATTCTGGAAGGTTGAATTCAGAGAGATGTTATCTTGCAATCTAGTTTTTTGTGTGGCTCTCACAACAGCCACCACTGTGTGAGTAATCGTGTAACCTCTAACTAAACATCTATAAAGTTTTAGTAATGTAGGCTATATTTGAGTCTTTCTTTCTTTTTTTTTCTTTTCTTTCTTTCTATAGCTGGAGATTTCAAATCTTCAAAATCTTCAAAAATTATTCTAGATAGAAGTGCCATTCCAAGTTTAATATATGGGTTTGCATCATGATCAACTCCTGTCGCATGCAAAACAAAAGTTGAAGAATTCCAATTTATGGTAAATTCACTGATCTTCTCCACAATACACCCCCAAAATTGATATATACAAGTTGGTCACTGTTATCTACCACCATGCAATTATACATTATGTTGTCTCCTACACAACTTATAAGTCATAGTACTATGCTTTGAAAGGCTTAGGTCTCGTATTATATGAGCAAAAAGACTCCCAACAACTGTGTAATAACTTAGGTTCGCCATAAAATACAGACAACCTGTTCCTGCTCATTCATATATATATATATATATATATATATATATATATATATATATATATATATATATATATATATATATATATATATATATATATATATATATATATATATATATATATATATATATATATATATATATGCGTATGGATGTGTGTGTCCTGTGTGAGTGCAGACCTCTGGGTCTGCTTAAAACTCGAGTTGTTGTTTTTTTTTTTTTTTTTTTTTTTTTTTACCTAGGAACTTAAAACGTAACCACACTTAGCTTGTTTGGATGTGGATTCACGTGCGGTTTTCCATATTTGATGCCCGGTAAGTGGATTGTGCTAATTTGTTTTTACATCAACAGAGAATTTCAAAGCTGTCAGAACAATGGTAGTGATTAGTCTGAACTGGCCTATGCTTCTCTCCATGGCTAATGGTTTCCTGTTCCCTATGAGTTACCCTTGTCAGTCGCTCACCTGGTTGTCAGGGGTCATGGACTAATGACTATGCAAACAATGACATGGTTCATGATCGTGCTCATGCAAACAAAACCCCATGTGGTCAGCACTGCTGAAACTCTTCAGCGTAAACAAAAGTTTTGAGCTCAGTTTCTCAAATAAATTTCAAGATCACACATCTGAGTTTTTGGGAGCATGTAGTTTAAGTATCAAACCATCCAAAAATATTGAAAAGTGATTAGAGGTTATCCAAAGGTGCTGGCTAAAGCCCTACAGATCTACCACCAAAAAGAGATGACAATACCGTGAGGTTGTGAGGAAAATTTCGCTCAAAAGAGGGGTCGGCAGATCGGCAGATACCCAGTATCGTCACTTATGGGAGTACCCCCGCCTCCCGGTGTTAACCCATGGGAGCATTATTATATACATTTACACATCAATGTCGCATGAGAGAACAAGTCAATAAAGTAATAATGTACTCAAGGGTAACATATAGTACTTGTTGCCTGTTGCTTACTATTGATTTGTGAAACTAAACTGCCACACCGAGCGATGTGAGCGCTAACATTTCCGTCTCGGATCGCAACCCAAATATTTTGTGGATTGAATGCAGCGTGTGGATTATTGTCAGCTCAGTGATTTGGTCAAGTAACGTGATTTGCTTTTTTTTTTCCTGTTCTTCACAAGTACTCCAGTGACAGCATCTGATCAGTTCTTGTGTTTGTATATATATATATATATATATATATATATATATATATATATATATATATATATATATATATATATATATATATATATATATATATATATATATATATATGTATGTATATATATACATATATACATATATATATATATATATATATATATATATATATATATATATATATATATATATATATATATATATATATATATATATATGAAAAAAGACGGTAGTGTATTACATTTAATTTTTCTCAGCCATACTATCCGAAAGGGCTGAGTCTTGCAAGAACAAGCACCTGCATCTGTGGGCATTTTTCCTGGTCTCAAGAGTGTCTCAATGCAGAGCTGTAGAGAGCTTTGCAGTAAAAATATATCGTGGAATTGTGTGTATAGCTGACAGTAACGTTTGATGGTCAGTTTTCGAATGTGGAATACCTCTTATTAGCATGATTTCAAATACAACAAATTTTGTACATCTTTTAGGAGATGCACCATACAGTAGCAGATAGCTTTGAGAGATTTTAAAGAGTTAAAGTGTTTAGTTTTCCCAGCATTCATTGAGGACAAAGTACGCTTACCTTTCAGAGCACAGACTGAGTTGTTTGTGTACGTAAATTAAACCTTGTATTAAAAAAGTATAACGGATAGAGGTGTCAATTCAGCTTCAATTCTTTGGTTTGTGCCAGAGCTGCATCCATGGAAATCAATTTTAAAAGTTGTAAATTTTGAATTTGTCCTCATTAGGCATACTTCTGAACTTTCAATGTTGAATATCTTTAAATGTAATATAGATAGAGGTGTCAACAGCAATTTCAGTTCATTGATTTGTGATATAAATTCATCCAATGAAGTGAAAACGAAAGTTGTAAAATTTTGATTAATGCTAATTGAGCACACTTGGGGGATTAAATGCTCGCCGTTTCATGTTTTAAATGAAGAGACAGTTTCAATTCAAAGGATTGTGTTCAACGAACACATTTTAATATCCTTGAGCAATTTTTTTAATATTAGTAAGTTTCACTAATTTTCAAGGCATACAAAAGAGATTTGCTTTAAAGCAAACATTGTTTTAACTTGTCACCTCTGCGTCCTATACAGTATAATCAAATTTGGGTTTTTAAGTTTTGCTTTCATTTAACATTTTACATAGCTGTATAAATTGTAAATAGCTTATTGCTTTTAAAGTCTGGAAATGTCATGGGGACATTTTTTCAATTTTTATTTCATGAACCCCATTACCTGAAATTATTTCGGCATTAGTTACACAACTACTTGTACGTATTTGGAATCACAAATAGTGAAAGCTGAGATGAGCAGAGGTGAAATGCGGTGATGTATGGGCTTAAGTGAGAGTATAATAAAGTTAAAATAAATTAAAAAATAACTAAAGCAATTAAAACACAATAAAATTGAATCAATTTCAGTTGAAAATGCAATGGGCGTGAAGAATAAAAAGTAGTCAACTCCTTTGCGCACGCCGATGATGTAACTTTATTTGCGTCCACGGCCCCTCAGCTACAGTCTCTTATAAACATATGTTACTCCTATGCAAATACGTGGCGTTTTGCCTTCAATT